>CM062806.1:655583853-655832682 GCA_031772625.1 Pinus tabuliformis
TTCGCACTTACACTAGAATCTATCTCATTAGAAACGTGGACATACCGAACATTGGAGAACCATGGCACAAGAAGCAGAAAATTGACCGATAGCATTATGAGCCAGACATTAAAACCGATTTCTTGAGGTAGCTCAAGAGAGTGTTTCCATTATGATATCTGAAAGATTAATATGCTCCACTAATGAAATTGATCATGAAATATTTCAGCTATGAGGGACGGTTCTCTCGTCTCTATGCTTATCACATCAGGTTGCTCATGCATTTCACCAGGGTATGGATGATGAACATTTCGTATTTCTTTTGTCATAACATAGAGAGGATGACTACCCTTGTGTAACATAAAACACCTTAGCAGCAACTTAACATTGTTTATCATTTTTCTCTTATTAAGAATTTGGTGGTTCATTAGCTTGGATTACAGGGAATCACTTAGGATGATTTCATCTCTCGTGACTTCTTCAGAGCTTCACAAGGATTATCAGAGGTTAAGCATGAAGGTCAGCCTTCTAATTAGTATGAGCACCATGAGACCACTAGTGTGCTGGTATTCATCACATATCAGAGAGGCACCAGACATTTGTTTGCAGCGGCAAAGCGAGTGTTATCTCCACCCGCAGTGGAGGGGCCTCGCTTCCTCCATCAGCATCACAGGTATAGGACAAAGGCAAGAGGCCAATGGAGTATGAGGAGCCATTACATGAACAAGAGACCGACTTCATTCTCATTCATGGTGATGATACAGATACGAGCCCACAAAGTGCCAAACGCAGGGGTGCCAAACTTAGGGAGATCATCTAGGAGCACCAAATAGAGATCCAATCGTTATTCCTTGACTTGGAGAAAGCTAAGTGGAATATGAAATACTTGGAGTCTAGGAACAAACAGCTTGAATATTAGCAAGTAATCATGGAGATACAAAACATTCACGAGCATCGCCAAGCTGCACAAAGCAGAGGAATTGAGCTCACGTCATTGGAGCAAGAGATTAATGATGATCGGGAAGCATGGTTCGAGAGAGTCAACATTCACTTGTAGGGACTGCTGGACAAGGCTGATAAGGACTTTGCATTACTGAGACACATGGCTTTTCAGTACATGGCATGGAACAAGGTATGCAAAGCACAAATAAGGAATTTAAAGGCAAAATTGAGAAAGGCAATAATGAAGTAATAGAGGAGAAGGGAGCTTGATCATCTTTAGATATTGGCCAAAGCCTCTATAGCCCAACAGAATACTTAATGAAGAATCTATAGCCAAAATTTCAAGAAATTTGGGGCATCTTTCGCATTTTGGCAAATTTTTGTACAAAAAACAGGGTTTCTCTCCTTATGTGTTACGCCACATGGCGTGCGCTTTTGATAGGAAGCTCGAATGGAAAAAAGTTTATATTTTAGATTTTTCATGAAAATCATGATTCTTGGTGCATTGCCTAGAAGTTTGGGCAATTTTTGAGTCCCTAGGAGGCCAAAAACACTCAAAAGATGACCTCTCTGCCCCTATTTTGACACAAATGAAGTAGTCTTGGGAGATTGAAGTTCTGGAGGGGAAATGGGCACCAAATTAAGAAATTCCACTTGAGTTGGAAAGTAGACAGGCAGGACTTTCCAACAGGAACACTTGTACTCAATTTGGACTTCAGGAAGTGCCTCAAACTCAGCCTCAAAGTGGCACGACGCACAGAGAAATTGGTGCGATGCACAAAGGATTTTTGCTCAATTTTTCACCTTCTAGCTCAAAAATTCAGCCAGTTTGACTAGTTTTTTCTTTGCGATGTAATTTTTGATCTATCTTGATGTAATTGGATAAACATGATGCAATTTTGGCACTTATTTACTTGTTCTAGAGGATTCATTCACTAAAAAGTGAAAATTTAATGAATGGATCAGTGTGCTACCTTATAGAGGCAACTTGTTTTGATTGCCTAGATTTTAGTGCTTTGTTTAGAATTGGTTGAAACAGCTCCTAGAATGATGAGCTTGACCACTAGAGGCAAGGAAATGTCTTGGGCTAGCCTATATCATGTAATTTCTAAGCCATTTTCAGGGTTTCCTAAAGTTTCTAATGCAAATGGAAATCCTATTCTAAGGTCTTAAGAATACTTTTAAAGGACAAGTATGGATAAGATTTCAAGACAAGGCCTAAGGCCTAAGTCCCTAATGGTAACTTCCAAAACTTTAGCACTTCAAAAGATCTCAAAACATGTTATTGGTGGAATTAGTACTTGAAAAAAAGTGTAAATATGCAGCTACTTCAATCAAAATGGAATGCAACAACCAATCAATGACCTAGTGACTATGAAACCCAATATCCTTGCTGTTGTATGAAAAAGAAAGTAAAAACTGAACTTAAAGCAACTCAAAGACTGAAAGAAAAGCAACTAATTCATCACACTACTTCAACTCTTCCGATCCTTTACCCTTCAGCTCAATCTACCTTATGGGAAGCAATCATGAACAAGTTAAGCAATATGATATCTAAATTGCAAGGAATTAAATTGCATAAAGGAAACTAATCACACTACTTCAACTCTTCTGATCCTTTACCCTTTAGCTCAATCTACCTTATGGGAAGCAATCATGAACAAGTTAAGCAATATGATATCTAAATTGCAAGAAATTAAATTGCATAAAGGAAACTAATCACACTACTTCAACTCTTCTGATCCTTTACGCTTCAGCTCAATCTACCTTATGGGAAGAAATCATGAACAAGTTAAGCAATATGATATCTAAATTGCAAGAAATTAAATTGCATAAAGGAAACTAATCACACTACTTCAACTCTTCTGATCCTTTACCTTTCAACTCAATCTACCTTATGGGAAGCAATCATGAACAAGTTAAGAAATATGATATCTAAATTGCAAGAAATTAAATTGCATAAAGGAAACTAATGACACTACTTCAACTCTTCTGATGCTTTACCCTTCAGCTCAATCTACCTTATGGGAAGAAATCATGAACAATTTAAGCAATATGATATCTCAATTGCAAAAAAGTAAATGAGCAAAACAAAATTGATTGAAATAACAATGCTAGAATTAGAACTCAAAAAAAAAATCAGCAGAAGAACAAGATCATTCCGTCATGTCATTAGTCATTAAAAAGATATGTGCATTACTAACCTATAATCAACCAGTTGAACACACTTGCATGAATTAAAATTTCATGAATGAAAAATCTAATCTATCAAACTTGAAAGCAATTAAATGACATAATGAAATCAAAGCAAAATTACAAAATGAAATCTACTCTATCTTCCATTATAATATGCTCCATGACATCTACTTCACATCTCCTTGCATGTTGAGAACATCAAAGCGTTATTCAAATTCTTCAAAATTACAAAGTACAACAAAGCTCTCCAAAGCTTTCAAAAGCCATCAAGGAAGAACTACAAACTCACAAGCTAAAAAGACTTAAGAACTCCAAACTCTAAGCTCTAAGTTAACAAATGAAGGAGAGATATCTCCTATTTATACAAAAAGATGAGAAGCCATCTCATTAATGAGAGTCCATGAATCTCTCCCTCTACCTCTAGAGTCCTAATCAAAATAGGAACTGATAAGACACATGTCTTCTTAGAGTTACAATACAATTAGGAGATGTGACACATATCCTCATGATCCCATGATTGTTTCCACTCAAATTCGAATTTGGCCTTAGAGTGCCACATAAGAGACTTCTAGAAGCTTCCTTTCAACCTACACATGTCAAAAATCTCAACCCATTTGTTAGGTATAAGCATATGCACATTATTTTCTAATTTTTAACCACAAATTCACTTAAAAGGCTTAGAATTAATAAATATTGGAAAAACATAAATGTGGCCCAATGATAATGAAAGTGGGATGAATGTGGTGACATAGTAGTGAAATGGAGGTGAAATGGAGGTGATATAATGGACATAATAGTGAAAGTGTAATGGAAATTAATGACATTTTCAAGACTCAACATACCCCCCAACTGAAGCTATTGCATGTCCTCATGCAATATATATATTACATTAACTCTTTTGATCCTTGAGCTTTGGCTTAACTTTGCATGATATCATTTGATAAATTCATATTTCTACAAAGTGTTTTACTTGAATTACAACATGGTTGGTTCTTGTGTTACAAGCATTTTTTGTTGTTGCCTTCTATTTTGATCTTTGAACTTTGCATAACGATATTTTGATTATTGTTGCAAAGTATATCTTTATTGGATTTCATGATGGTTGGTTCTTGTGTGACAACCATGATTTTGTTTGTATCCAATTTATCCTTTAAGCACTTTTTCAAAAGCCATTGTATGCTCATAATAGCAATGTAATAATAAATATATGTTGGAAGTATGTGGGCTCCTGAATATGATATGAACATGGCAAAATATGAATATGAATGTAATCCCCCCCCAACTGATGGTATTGGCAATTTTATGAAATGAGGAAGGGAAATGTTTTTCCAACAATTATCATTCTACCTTTTTATGGAATTCTATGGTCAAAAGTTAGAAAATGACGTACCTTCACTTACCCTTTGGAATGGATGAGTTGTATGTGTGGTGGCTGAAAAATTCTGATCATATTCTTCTTCAAGTGGGTGAACAAGAGGAGTCATGGATAGAGAGATAAGATGACTTTTTATTGTTTTTACTAAAACTTGCTGAATCTACTACAAAATGCTGAAAGTAATAGTCTTCATGTCTTCAAAACTCATTGGCACAATTCCTACTATGTGAAAAGATGTTCTGATGTCGAACATAGTAGGAAATTGTTGGCTTAGTGGTCATTAATGGATGCCACTACTCAACACGAGAACTCTCACCATTGATCACAATGAGAGTCAAGATGCCCAAACACATCTTGCTAGGTACGAATGAATTTGCTGAAGTCGAGTCACCTAGAAGATCTGAAGAACAAGGGACATTAATGTATTCCGATTATTTGTCAGCATGAGGACTTGCCATTAGGGCATGTAAGCCTCAAGGTGTTTTTACCAAGAACTTAGACTCAAAGGACTATGGACTCAATAATTTGCATTGAAGAAGGGCTTATTTGCGGAATGAAAATGACAAGGAATGGAAGATGAAAATGGAAAATGGCAATGGAGAGTAGAAATGGCAATGATAAATAAGCATATGAATGAGTCTCTTGCTTTTATTTGTGGATTATGAATGGAAAAAAAGAGATGGAAAGTGTATGTGAATGTAAGTGGAAAGTATGGAGTGGAATGAGGTGAATGGTTTATTATGAAGTATGGATATGATGGGATGGATGTGATGGAGACAATAGTATCTGAATTTTTTTTTCAAGTGTTTGGATCTGATTTTGCATTAGCATATTTCCTCTTTGTTGTTGATCATCCTTTTATGAAACAAATTGGTCTCTTAGAGAGACACCATTCTCTTGTAGTCATTTGTCCTTCCTCCTGGAACCTGCAAAAAAAATAATACTTCTTCTACAATGGAATGTAAGATTATAAAAGGAGAGAGGTTATCAATCTCTCTAGTTATGATATTTACACACAAAACAAAAAAATTGTATTAATGAAACAAGTTCTCAAAGGAAAAATCAAAAGAATTTATACCTGCTTTGGAATTGGTGCCCAAGTTGAATGTTTCTTCCTTTCAGTAATTTATTTCATTATTTTCCATTTCAAACTCTACTTATATATTTCTCATTGTGTAGATCTTGTTGAGATCTTTCCAACCATACTTAAATCATCAAAAACTGATTTTGTATGAGAAAGATAGGCTGATTTGAACAATGAGGTTTTTTTGGCTGCAGAATTAGAGAACAAATGCGGAATTGGATTTTAGCTGCGGAATGTGCACGGTTCTGTAGCTAAAAATCTTGGATACAAAGTTAGCCATTCATTTTTCATCATCAGTCCAAAATTAATCAATACCTTCAGAAAAGTGAGCAAATAACTTATTCATTTCATTGATTCAAAATTATCATTTTTTTCTTGACATCTAGTGACTCAGTGTGGCGACTTAGTGATAATACACAACTTGACTTCCCTTTGACCGGGGTCTTTTTCATCAAATTTGACCGAATGAATAGGACACCATCCATGTACTGACATTCCCCCAGCTACCCATGTGGCTTGTTTTGCTTAATGACACCTGTAACCTAGAGTTTAACAAAACAGCTGCAGAAAGTTGAACCAGCTACGGATAGTTGAACTAGCTGCGGAAAGTTGAGTCAGCTGTGGAAAATGGCTGCAATAGTCAACCATCAATTTTAAGTTATTTTCTTCATTGTCTGCATGTAGGAACTCTGTGAATTGTAGTGGCATATAGAGCAAACCAAGGTACTTACTCTTTTGCTGCATTTTTTTCGTGTGTTGATGGATTTTATATCATCACATGCCTTTTGATATTCATATAATAAAAATTAATTGAACACAGATTCAGATTGTTTGTGTGTGACATTTATAGTTTATACCATCAGCCAAAAGAAATTTAAGGTGTTGACGAATTGACTTTTTCACCAAAAGCACATGAAGTGATAAAAGTTGTGTTAGCGGGGAATGGAGAAGGTTTGACACAACGTCCACATATGTAACATGAAACTGTCGGAAGAAACCATTCACGGATTCAACCAAACAAACAACGGCATCAATGTTGGCATAATGAAGTATGAGTAAAAGACAGAAGTTGTGAGGCATGGTGGAAGACGTGGGTGAGTCTGAGTTAAAAATGGAATAGGATTAGACGGGTGGCGGAAGACGTGTTACCTCAAACAACCAAAGCGTGCCGTGTTTGAATTGTTCTCTGTTCATTTAATAAAAATCTTTTTTTCCTCATATTCAGTGACACCGTGGATGACCTGGCTGCCAAGGAAATCGGATCTGAGCAGATTTCTCAAGGAAATCGAAATATGGTCGCAACTGTTAAAAAAAACACTGTTTTTTCACACGCGGCAAGCAAAAAGAGGCTCCAAAGAACCGAGGATTTCTCCCAGACCGCCACAAATCTCCTAAAACAGTTTCTGGGTTATAACTTATCTAGCTGACCCAGCCGGAAAAAAAACCCATGTTTTGTTTTCTTCAAATCCACCACTGTTTGGGCAAATCGAGCGTTTGAAATTTAGACGTTTTTCTGTGTTTTACGTTTTTCTGAGTTGCTACATTCGGTTGTGAAATTGATTTTGAATTTTTTTTGTATGTGATCACATCACAAACAAATTTTACCATTATTTAGTATCTTCTTTGATTTCTTCAGCAAAAATATGCCTTCTTGCTCTTCCTTCAGTGCAACCTGAAGACCTACCATTAGCGTGCAGTTCCCTGCGACCTTTAGAGCTTAACGACAAACTGCAAATACATCTCACAAATTCTATCATCTTCACATCTTCATTATTCTTCCCTAAAACAACTTTGTTTGCCCTTATTTAAATAGCCCATGTTCTCTAGAATTTAAACTTCGCCATTTGCAATTTGGGATTTGGTTTTTGGCAAGATCTTTTCAACATATGAAGATTGTGGCTGCTAGCACTTTGTCTCGACTTCAAAGTCATGGATTTTGTTTGGAATCAGATTTTTCGATTAGACTATGTAAGCTACCAATGCATATTCCACCATCGTTATGATATAAACTCACTTATAAATGCATTTTTTTTTATGATTGTGCAGGTTTGTTTCAGGCCAAATCTTAAACAGGGAGGCAGATTTTCTTGTTGAAGCCACAGTGAAAGCTAGGATTCAAGATAGCCATAGATTTTTTTTCTCTTTTTTTTCTCTGAAATTGTAAGATTTTATAAAAAGGATTAATGATTTTCAATTTCAGGCAGCAAATACTTCAAGAAAAACATGTTAAAAACAGGACTTTGACTGAGGTCTTAGGCTAGTTTTTCATTGATCTGAGCTGGGTGACTAGGATAGGATCCATGTCGGGACGATTCTGGAGATGCCCATGTGGTTGATTTCTCCATTGGACGCTTGTAACCTGCTAAACCTTGAAACAGCTGCGGAATTCTCAACTAGCTGCAGAATCAGGGCACTTTCCGCAGCTAAGTTGCAAAACCTTATTAGAACAGGATACAGTGTTTTGAAGACCACTACAAACCATAACCAGACAATTTTGGACAATTTGAATCTATCAAAGTAGTTGAGTTTCATTTTTTCCTTTTTTTCAACATTTTTTTTAATGAATCAATTGAAATGATGAAGTTTATTTTGT
Source organism: Pinus tabuliformis (assembly GCA_031772625.1). Classification (NCBI taxonomy): domain Eukaryota; kingdom Viridiplantae; phylum Streptophyta; class Pinopsida; order Pinales; family Pinaceae; genus Pinus; species Pinus tabuliformis. Next base: position 655,592,023 of record CM062806.1, read on the forward strand.
CTCCCTTTTTTTTCTTCTTTTTCTTTTTTACGTAACATTTCTTTTTCTGATCCTCCAGATCACACAAAAAGTGCAGGAGGAGAGCATACTCAAGAATTAATAATTTTTTTAAATTAACAATCCTTTTTCTGATCCTCCAGATCACACAAAGTGCAGGGGGAGAGCATACTCAAGAATTATTAATTTTTTTTAGATATAAGAAATAAGGTCTCCTAATTACACTTCCCCGGCAACGGCGCTAAAATGTCTAGTCAAATTAATATCTTAAATTTCTCTACATAAATTATCAATCCAGGTATCGTAAACTGATGAAGTGTAGTGCACCATATGTGCTTAGTTAACATTTTTCTTACTTCGTTGTTTTATAGATTTTTTTTTATTTTTTGGGGTTTTGTTTTTGCTGGTTTCCTAAAGTGTCTAATGCAAATGGAAATGCTATTCTAAGGTCTTAAGAATACTTTTAAAGGACAAGTATGGATAGAGATTTCAAGACATCGCCTAAGGCCTAAGTCCCTAATGGTAACTTCCAAAACTTTAGCGCTTCAAAAGATCTCAAAACATATTATTGGTGGAATTAGTACTTGAACAAAAGTGTAAATATGCAGCTACTTCAATGAAAATGGAATGCAGCAATCAATTAATGAGCTAGTGACTATGAAACCCAGTATCCTTGCTGCTGTATGAAAAAGAAAGTAAAAACTGAACTTAAACCAACTCAAAGATTGAAAGTAAAGCAACTAATTCATCACACTACTTCAACTCTTCTAATCCTTTACCCTTCAGATCAATCTACCTTATGGGAAGCAATCATGAACAAGTTAAGCAATATGACATCTAAGTTGCAAGAAATTAAATTGCATAAAGGAAACTAATCACACTACTTCAACTCTTCTCATTCTTTACCCTTCAGCTCAATCTACCTTATGGGAAGAAATCATGAACAAGTTAAGCAATATGATAACTAAATTGCAAGAAATTATATTGCATAAAGGAAACTAATCACACTACTTCAACTCTTCTGATCCTTTACCCTTCACCTCAATCTACCTTATGGGAAACAATCATGAACAAGTTAAGCAATATGATATCTAAAGTGCAAGAAATTAAATTGCATAAATGAAACTAATCACACTACTTCAACTCTTCTGATCCTTTACCCTTCAGCTCAATCTACATGATGGGAAGCAATCATGAACAAGTTAAGCAATATGATATCTAAATTGCAGGAAAGTAAATGAGTAAAACAAAACTGATTGAAATAACAATGCTGGAATTAGAAATAAAAAAAAAATAAATCAGCGGAAGGACAAGATGATTCTGTCATGTCATTATTCATTAAAAAGCTATGTGAATTACTAACCTACAATCAACCGGTTGAACACACTTGCATGAATTAAAATTGCATGAATGAAAAATCTAATCTATCAAACTTGAAAGGAATTAAATGACATAATGAAATCAAAGCAAAATTACAAAATGAAATCTACTCTACCTTACATTCTAATATGCTCCATGACATCTACTTCACATCTCCTTCCATGTTGAAAACATCAAAGCTTTATTCAAATTCTTCAAAATTACAAAGTACAACAAAGCTCTCCAAAGCTTTCAAAAGCCATCAAGGAAGAACTACAAACTCACAATCTAAATAGACTTAAGAACTCCAAACTCTAAGCTCTAAGCTAACAAATGAAGGAGAGAGATCTCCTATTTATATAAAAAGATGAGAAGCCATCTCATTAATGAGAGTCCATGAATCTCTCCCTCTACCTCTAGAGTCCTAATCAAAATAGGAACTGATAAGACACATGTCTTCTTAGAGTTACAATACAATTAGGAGATGTGACACATATCCTCATGATTCCATGATTCTTTCCACTCAAATTCGAATTTGGCCTTAGAGTGCCGCATAAGGGTCTTTTAGAAGCCTCCTTTCAACCTACACATGTGAGCAATCTCAACTCATTTGTTAGGTATAAGCATATGCACATTATTTTCTAATTTTTAACCACAAATTCACTTAAAAGGATTAGAATTAATAAAGATTGGAAAAACATAAATGTGGCCCAATGATAATGAAAGTAGGATGAATGTGGTGACATAGTAGTGAAATGGAGGTGAAATGGAGGTGATATAATGGACATAATAGTGAAAGTGTAATGGAAATGAATGACATTTTCAAGACTCAACAATCCTCGAGCCCAATTTTCCTTTCCTTGTTTCCAACACAAAACCCCCAAAAACTCAAATTAAACCCTTGTACTTCATACCTAGCCTAAAATTAGCTTCTTCTTCTTCTTTCAGTCATATCAAGCCCCATCGCTTGTCTTTTGCTGAGATCGACCGGTAGAGAGCCCTCTCTTGTCCTCGTAGGGCTAGCTAAGAGGCTGAGCATGGTTTGATGTGGACCTAGAACTTTGTCTTGTCAGCCTGAGAAAAATCTAAGCTCTAACATAGTCGGGACCATACCGGGGAAAAAATGGTTTTCTTGTTGATATCATTGGTTTTATAAGCTATAGATGGAGCCTGAAGTTATGCCAGGTAGCCTTCTAAATGCTTTTGCTTTGCATTAGCGTAAGTAGATAGACCCTGCTTCAGTCAATCTGGTCTAGCTTCTAATTGTGACACTTGACCTGTAAATCGCCCTAGTACATTTTAGAATTCTAAGCTTTGGATGATAAGTTTAGAATCTGAAAGGCTGAATAAGTTGTTTATGTCCCTTTGATTTCTTGAAAATAACACGCTGGCTTCAAAGAGATATACCAGAGCTAATCTAGATCCAAATCCTCCCCCTTTCTACGAGAATCCCAATTTGATTTCAAAAATTGTTCGTCAAGAGAGTTCTGTGACTCCTATGTTTAAATCTCGTTCATGTCCTACGATTTTTAAGTATCTTGAAGAGCTTGATTTTGATGAAAATTTTGTATTTTCATTGTTTCAAACCAAATCCGAAAGTGCTCTTGGTTCTATAGTTCCAAATCCTAACTTTGCTGCAGCTCTTGAAGTTGAAAGAAACAATAAATCAATTGAGAATTTTATCTTGAGGCACCTCCAAAGTGAAATTCACGCTTCAAATATCATTGATCTCCTAGAAGTTGCATCTGCATCCCTTGGATCTTTCGTAATGGCATCCGCTTGGAAAATCTCTACTGAACCTCCTTTCATTCCCACCCTTCCCCCGCGGCCTATTATTGCTGATCAAAAGTCTGTTGTAAATTCACCTCCATCTACTCCTTCTATGTCCAAAATTGCTTCACCTCCGCATACACCTCCTCATACACCTCACACATCAGCTGCACCTTCTCCCCGAACATCTCCAAGGCCGATTGTAAATCCACCAAGAGTAAGGGCTTCTCGGTTTGCACCTCTCACGCTACTTCAAGTTTTGGGTGACATGCCCATAGATTATCAGAGTAAAATTCCTTTGTTTGATGGCACTTCTCAAAGTACCACAGCTCAGTAACATGTGGACAAGATGATGGATTTCTTTGAGCTTCATGAGATTGATGTAGAAAACATGACCATGAGATTATTTGTGTAGACTTTCGCAGGTGAGGTGATAAAATGGTTTAGAGCTTTGACAGCTAGAAGTATTCCTACATTAGAAGAGCTTCAAACACAGTTCTTAGGTCACTCAGAATTCAAGAAAGATCCTCTTCAGATCACTTTTGAATATACCAAGATCAGGCGGAATGCTCGTGAGTTCGTGCAAGACTATTGTACTAGATTAATTCCTGATGATTTAAGGCCAACCAGAATGTCAGATTTACTTAAGTTTCCGAATGGTTTTGATCCGGACATGGCTTATCAATTGAGAGAGGGAGATCCAACTACCTTAGAAGAAATGCAGAAAATTATCGTTAGTGCTGAGGCAAATTTGAATGACAAGAGGGCTAGATTGAAAACCGAGAAGAGAGTTTCAATAAAGGAAGAAGCTTCTACCTCAGATTAGGTGCTCTACAAGGTAGAAAAAGATGATTGAAAGGTTAACACCTGATAAACCTGAACCGCATATCCGAAATCCTAATTTCTGTGCACAGCAGCAACCTCAATTCAGGATCAAACAGCGTGAACAGCAAGCACAAGAACCGGCATCACAACAACAGCAAGTAAAGAAACCTCTTCAGCAGATTTTTGTTTGTCCCAAATCTGATGATGAAGACCATGTAATAGGGGAAGAAATATAACTTCTTTACTCCTGATGATATGCCCACCTTTATCACTGAAAATGATGAGTATGAAGAATGTTCAGCTGTACAACAAGATGAAGATTTTATCTTGGCAAATGAAACAACTCTTGAAGAGGAGTCAAATGAGTATCAGAGAGGGTATATGCATGCCTTGTACATCTAGTAGCATCAGTATTCATTAAGAAATAGAAATTTACCCATCAATCCAATCCATAAAAGAGAGGAAGGTATAGCATATAAGAATGAGACACCTGTGATACAAATAAAGGAAACGAAGTTGTTGATCCTATGCCTAACAAATCTCCACCAACAAATGAAAGAGTTAATCAACAAATTGTATCAAAAGATAAAGCTGAGAAGAAAGAGGTTCCAGCCAAAGAGGTAGAGAATACTTCTACTTTTAGTCTAGAGAATGAAATTTCTAAATTGAAGGTATCCATTCCCTTGACTGAACTAATGAGGAACAGTAGTTATAGAGGGCAGGTTTCCAAAATTTTGAATTTTGATCCAATGTCTAATATGGTAAGTGTAGAAGACGATCAACCTGAACTGATTTTTGGACCAGCATTGAATGGCAAGTCTCCAGACAGTGATGTGCCTCCTTTTTATATCAGTTTGAGAGTGCATGATTTTGTGTTGCAAAATGCTATGTTTGATTCTAGCACCTCCAACAATCTTATGCCAAAGGCTATCATTGAAAATTTGGGTTTAGACATTACTAGGAAATACCATGATCTCTATTCGTTTGATTCCATCAGGGTGAGATGTATTGGGCTCATTAAAGACTTGGTTGTCAATCTGGATTAGATTCTGGCAAAGAACGTTTTAATGGATGTGGTGGTGGCAGATATACCTCCTAGGTTTGAAATGCTTCTTTCCAGATCTTGGGGAGCAAAGATCAAAGGAACTATGTAGTTTGTTTTCTCCTATGCTACGATTCCTGTGTTTGGTCAAATGAGAAAACTTTATCGGGAGCAGAAAATGAAATACATGATTACAAGCAAGGAGAAACCAATTAATCATCCGATTAATTATGTACATACAGATTTAGAGTCGTTTGTTTTATATTCAGATAGTTTCAATGAGATTGATAGTCAGTTAGTTGCAGCATATGATATTCCAGAAATAGCAGAGAATTTCAGAGAAGTTTTGAAGAAAGAAATTCAAGAACAGGGAAATACCATTCAGTGAATAGAAAAGGATAATGGACAACAAGCAGAAAAAATAAAGAAAATAGAGTTTCAGCACTTAGAAGAAGAGGATGATGGCCTCTAGACAATGGATTTTGATGGAGCAATGGGAAATGATGGTGCTGGAATTGGAATTTGGCTATGCAGTCATTTTTTCTGCTTCAAATAAAGTGCCGAGTAATGTGCGGGTATGTTCTTACAAACTTGCTTTTGATTGCTAAAACAATGAAGCTGAGTATGAGGCTTTGATCGCTGGCCTAAAAATCCTAAGAAAGTTGAATGCTAAGAGAATGGTTGTATATGGCGGCTCAGAATTGGTGATTAAGCAAGTTAAAGGAGAATATCAAGTAAAGAATCCTCAGATGTGGGCATATCGGAATGTTGTTCTAGACATTTTGAAGTTGTTTTCAGATTACACCTTGACGTGTGTGCCTCGTATTCAAAATAGTATTGTTGACGCACTTGCTAAGGTAGCGAGTAATTTGAAGATTCCTATGAATTCAAGTAATAAATTTGAAATCCATGTGAAACATCTTCCAACTGTCTCGGACAATCAGAGATATTGGCAAGCTTTTCAAGATGATGGAGAGATTGATGATTTCCTGCAAAACAAAGGTAAGTTCAAAGATACCTCAATTGATGTAGAACATGATAATGGTAAAGATGATGTGTAGTTCAATCAAATGGAAGTGTTGCAGCTCAAGGATAATGTGATTCCTAAAAGCTTGATAGCTTTGGAAGAACTCTTTGATCATGATGATGTACCCTGCAAACCAACATTGCAGCCAACAGAGAAAGGAGTTGAAGAGGTGAATATTGGAACAATTGAACATCCGAAAATGTAAAGCTGTCCAAAACATTGCCACCAAAGGTAAAGGCCAAATATATCAGTTTTTTGTCATATTTTTCTAATGTGTTTGTTTGGGACTATTTTGATTTGAAGACATATGATACCAATATAATTCAAAACACAATTCCTATCAAGCCTAATAAAAAACCTTTCAGACAGAAGTTAATAAGGCTTAATCCAAAACTGCTGCCATCAATTGAGAAGGAGATAAATAGGTTGTACAAATCAGGAATCATTGTTCCCATCCATTTTTCTGATTGGGTTTCTAATTTGGTTCTCGTGCGAAAGAAGACAGGTGAGATCTGTTTGTGCATTGATTTTCAGAATCTCAACAAAGTTTCATTGAAGGATAATTATCCGCTGCCAAAAATGGATCGCATACTTCAGCGAGTAGTTGGAGCATCTCATATGTCACTACTCAATGGTTATTCTGGATATAACCAAATTTTAGGCCATGAATATGACCAAGACAAAGCAACGTTCACCACTCCATGGGGAACCTTTCATTATGCTAAAATGCCTTTCGATTTGAAGAACGCGGGTGCCACTTTTAAGAGGGCAAAGAACTTGGCTTTCGCAAATGAAAAGGATGTATTTTTGGTTGTGTTCCTTGATGATTTGACCATGTTTTCCAAATCAGATGAAGAACACTTGTATCATTTAAAAATTGTCTTTCAAAAGTGCAGAAAATATGGTGTCGCGCTGAATCCTAAGAAGAGCTTGTTTGCCATGGATGAAGGAAAACTACTTGGGCATATTTTTTCAAAGGATGGCATTCGTATTGATCTAACACGTGTGGAAGCAATTCAAAAAATTGACTTGCCTCAGAATAAGAAAGAGATTCAACCATTTAATGATAAGATGAATTTTCTGCACCACTTTGTTCCTAATCTTAAAAGGACCTTTCCAGAGATTTTCAAACTTACCGGTGCAGAAAGCCACTCAAAGAAAAATTGGCTGAGTTCGTGAGCGATTTGGGTGAAGTTGGAGGAAATTTGGCTGGCACGGCACACGGATCAGGTGGTGCGGCGCACTGGGAGAAAATTTCTAGTGTAAATCTGAACGGGCGCGGTGCATTGGTACAGCGCGGTGCATTGGGTATGCGGCACAATGCACACACTTGAAAGTCTGAATTTGCTCCAAATTTCTTGAAATTGCCATTTATTTGCGTGGATTTGCTAGGTAGGGTCAACATATTGATGTTTCATCCATTTTTGTGATAAGAGAGGGTGGTTTATGAATGAAAATGATTGAAACAAAAATATAAACACTACTTCAAAAGTGCCTCAAAGGAAAATTTCTCTGGGTGTCAAAATCATTGTTTTTCTACCAAAGTTGTCACTTCTCCTTCCTATTCTTCCCTTGTATTTATCATTCCATAATTTCCTACCCCCCTAAGCTCACCAATCCCTTCTCCTAAATTCTTTGTCCCAAATTCTCCAACCTCACACCTCAAACCCTATATAACAATTCCAAACCCTAAACCCTATTCTCATACATAAATTCCTCAAACCCTCTCCCATATGTCCCTAACAAATTTCTCCCAATAATTCCCATCCCTTTCTATTATTTCCCCTTCCTAACAGTCCCTGTTTCATTTGTTTTTTTCCCTTTGGTGGCAGACTTTGCGAACAAAATAGCAGTTATACAGTTTTTATACACGAGCATCTTCATCTCCAAGGAAGTTTGAAAAAAAAAAATCATGGCATATGAGCATTCATCTGACTATGAAGTGGAAACCCAAAGTGACTCATCCTTGGAAGAATAGGCACCCCGGAGGCCTCATAAAAGTGGCATACATGTAAGAGAAGAACCAATCACCCTGACAGAATTGCAGGCCTACCCTCTTGCTATGTTTTGTTTCCAGCATCAATCATGCTATGTGTTTTGTCAAAATGTGGCTAGTGTTCAATTTCATCATGAACTAACTTGTCGATTCATGTTGCACTTACATGGAGATCAAGCTACCTTAGCTAGTGTCACCTTCACACTTACACCAGAAACTGTCTCATTAGCAATCGGCATACTGAACATTGGAGAACCATGGCACAAGAAGCAGAAGATTGACCAACAACATTATGAGCTATACATTAAAACCGATTTCTTGAGGTAGCTCAAGAGAGTGTTTCCATTCCAATATCTGAAATATGAATACACTCCACTAATGAAATTGATCATGGAATATTTCAGCCGTGAGGATGGTTCTCTCATCTCTATGCTTATCACATCAGGTTGCTCATGCATTTCACCACAGTACAGATGATGAACATTCCATATTTGTTTTGTCGAAACATAGAGAGGATGACCACCCTTGTGCAACACAAAACACCTCAGTAGCAACTTAACAGTGTTTATCATTTTGCTCTTATTAAGATTTTGGTGGTTCATCAGCTTGGATTACAGGGCATCACTTGGGATGATTTCATCTCTCGTGACTTATTCAGAGCTTCACAGGGATTATCAGAGGTTAAGAATGAAGGTCAACCTTCTCATTTGTATGAGTGCCATGAGACCGCTAGTGTGTCGGTATTCATCACATATCAAAGAGGCACCAGACATTTGTTTGCAGCGGCAAAGCGAGTGTTATCTCCACCCGCAGTGGAAGGGGCCTTGCTTCCTCCATCGGCATCATAGGTAAAGGACAAAGGAAAGAGGCCAACACAAGATGAGCAGCCATTAGGTGAATAAGATACAGACTTCATTCTCATTCATGATGATGATATAGATACGGGTCCACAAAGTGCCAAAATTAGGGAGATCATATAGGAGCAGCAAACAGAGATCTAATCCTTATCCCTTGACTTGGAGAGAGCTAAGTGAAAAATGAAATAGTTGGAGTAGAGGAACAAATAGCTTGAATATCAGCAAGCAATCATGGAGCTACAGAACATTCGTGAGCATCGCCAAGCTGCACAAAGGAGAAGAATTGAGCTCATGTAATTGGAGCAAGAGATTAATGATGATCGGGAGGCATGGCTCGAGAGGGTCAACATTCATTTGGAGGGACTACTGGACAAGGCTGATAAGGACCTTGCATTGTTGAGGCACATGGCTTTTCACTACATGGCACAGAACAAGGTATGCAAAGCACGAATCAGGAATTTAAAGGCAAAATTGAGGAAGGCAATAAGGAAGCAAAAGAGGTAAAGGGAGCTTGATCATCTTTAGATATTGGCTGAAGCATATTTATCTCAGCATAACACTTAGCGAAGAAGCTCCAGCCCAAATTTCAAGAAATTTGGGGCCTTTTTTTCATTTTGGCAATTTTTTGTACAAAAAACAGTGTTTTTCTCCCTATGCACTATGCCACGTGGCACGCACTTTTGATAGGAAGCTCCAAATGGAAAAAAAGTTTATATTTTTGGATTTTTCATGAAAAATAATGACTGATGGTGCATGGCCAAGAAGTTTGGGAAAGTTTTTTGTCCCCAGGAGGCCAAAAACACTCAAACAATGACCTCTTTGCCCCTCTTTTGACACACAGGAAGGAATCTTGGGAGATTGAAGCTGTGGAGGGGCAAATGGGCACCAAATTCAGAAATTATACTTGGTTTGGAAAGTAGACATGTAGGGCATTCCAACACGTACACTTGGGCTCAATTTGGACTTCAGAAAGTACCTCAAACTCAACCTCAAAATGGTGTGATGCATAGAGAAATTGGTGCGGCGCACAGAGGATTTTTGCTCAATTTTTCACCTTCCAGCTCAGAAATTCGACCAATTTGACTAATTTTGCTTTGTGATGTAATTTTTGATCTATCTTGATGTAATTGGATAAACATGATGTAATTTTGGCACTTTTTTACTTGTTCTAGAGGAGTAATTCAGTAAAAAGTGAAAATTTAATGAATGAATCAATTTCCTACCTTATAGAGGCAAGTTGTTTTGATTGCCTAGATTTTAGTGCTTTGTTCAGAATTGGTTGAAACAACTCCTAGAATTTTGAGCTCGACCCCTAGAGGCAAGTAAATGGGTTGGGCTAGCCTATATCATGTAATTTCTAAGTCATTTTCAAGGTTGGACAATTGGAATTGCTGAGCACTTCATTGTACATTTCATTTATGCATTTTTGGCTAAGGAAAGACCAACGTTTTGTAGCACTTTTTGGGATCCATGTGGATTTATGTTTTGATGGTGTGCTTCTCTAATTAATTGTAAGTTCATTAGTGTTATGTGTATCACTTTCCTCTCTTTTCTTCTGAATTTAAACAAATGAGTGATTAAGGTGGAATCCATTAACTGTTATGCTCTGCCTTTGAATTTGTTTAAATTTCCATGTTTTCATCTGTTTAAGGAGAATTTTTGAGACTCTCTTGCTCTCCTTAGCTCCTCACCAGTCTGATCTATCCATTCACTCAAATTAAACCATCAAAATGTTTGCCTTCCTTGCCCCAATTAGAACTCTACAAAAATTGTGCCTCATTCCTAAGCCCAATTTTCCTTTCCCTGTTTCCAACACAAAACCCCGAAAAACTAAAATTAAACCCTTGTACTTCATACCTAGCCTAAAATTAGCTTTTTTCAGTCATCTCGAGCCCCATCGCTTGTCTTTTGCCTAGATCGACATAGAGAGAGCCCTCTCATGTCCTCATAGGGCTAGCTACGAGGCTGAGTGTGGTTTGATATGGACCTAGAACCTTGCCTTTTCAGCTTGAGACAAATCTAGGATATAACACATTCATCATCCATTCATACATTCATCAAAACGTGTCAAGAGTTGTAGACAATATACATCATATAACTTTCATATAACCAGAAAATAACTAGCATAAAAACCAATAAATAACCAACATATAAACCATGGAACATCAGTTATAATGTCACCACCATAATGAATACATATGCTCATAGATCAAAATAGAAAATATATCGTATTAAAATATGAAAATGCCAACCAAGTTAGGGACTTCGAGGTACTAGTAAATCAACCCACCAAGGGATCTAGAGAGTTTGTTCCCACCTAGGCTCCAAGAATAGTAACTCTACTCATGTTTTTTTAGGGCTTCCAAAGTGTTTATTCCAACCCACAACCATAAGGAATTATGAGCACCCACCAGAAAAAATATTAAGTGGTAAAACCAATGTTAAAGAATCTAGGGAACATGTAGTTAATGAGATTCTTCTTGACTTGATAATTATTTGTGAGGCTTTTTAATTTTATTATTCGCAAAATCTTCTCTTTGAAATTATTAGAGTGTTTTTTTCTTATTTCATCAAATAGGTATCAAAAACAAAGAGACAAGAAGAAAAGAAGACCCAATGTTGGCATACTTCCAATGCCAAAACCTCTCCCTCTTGAAGAGGAAAACCCGCACATAATTCTTCTTATAGAGGTCCCAATTGATGAAAATCAAGACCATGACCCTTGTCTATCTATTTCACTCCAAGACCAAGACACCAATGCTTTTCTTTGTCACTATTGAAATATTCTTCATCACTGTTGCTTCATTGAGGTCATCATTAGAGTAGTACCATTGTTGTATCGTCATGTAGATGATTGCTTCCCTTTTACTTAGATCATCACTACGTCAACTAGATCTTTATACTGGCCTTGCCTTCATCAAGATCACAACAACATTGAAAAATCTAGGGCATGTGGCATTAATGTGATTCTTCTAGACTTGATAACAATTTGTGAAGTTCTTTGACAAATTATCTTAGCTTGATCTTCTTCTTATTATTATTGTGTGTGTTTGCTTCATCAAAATTCTACCAAAACAAAGAGGCAAGAAGACAAGATATTTAGATTTCTACATGGGCTAAATCCTCTCCCTATTGGAGAGGAAACCCAACACAAAATTCCTCTTATAGATATTCTAATTCACAAACACCAAGACCTTCACGCTTGACCTATTATGCCACTCCAAGACCAAGGCTCTAATCCTATTATTTTCACTGCTAAGATCATCATCATTGCTCCACCATTGAGACCATCACTACTGCACCATAGAGACCTTCATTACTGCTACACCATGACTACACCTTCATTGAGATCTTCATCACCATTGCACCAATGCTACATATTCACCGAGGTCGTTGTTATAACAATGATATCTTCATTCTAAGGTACATATATGATAGTTAAATTAATTTTTTCCTCGTGATTGCAACTATGCTGAGGTCATGACTATGTTTACACTACATGCCACATCAAGATCCTCCTCATGAGACGATAACTATGTAACTATGAGATCACATGGATAATCCACATCACGCATGACTATGTTAGGTATGCTAAAACATAGGTCATGATGTCCATCCAAGAATCATAGGACTGTTGTGCTCATATGATATTCTAAGCTGCTTAATTTATCTGAAATATTGTCCCATTGGATTTTATCCAATATTTCTTCTCCCCTGTACCTTGTATGAGATTTCAGAGGTTCGAGATACTATTGTCTTGTAGTGAAAATTAAATTCCTAGTTCTTCACTGAATCACCTAAGAAAAATGTGAGTTTCTGCACCTCCAGAGTTGTAGATATATATGAAATTATCTTACTGTAATTCTAAACTTTGCACACATATTTATAATGTCATATCAATCAAAATTGTCATAGTGGAAGGCCTTGACTAAGAAATCCATCTCTCCATTAGACTATGAGATACAATGTTGGTGATACCAATGATTTATAGACACCTTCATCATTATCGCTCAAGGTACATACCCACTCAATTTTTCACTAATTATGAACTTCTAGAACTATTCTTATCTTGGGTTCCCAACCCTCAAAGAATATTGATCCTCTTGCTTACTCTTATCTTGGATTCCCTATTTATCCTCAAAGAGTATAAGATGCCATATGTTTACCCATTCCTCCCATTCTTTATTCCCAAGCGAAGATAATAATTTTGTGTCTATCATGTGTCTAATTTTCCATTCGTGGCCTTCATCCAGACTTATGGCTGTTAGTCCTAGTCTAGTGCATGACACATGATACGGAAAAACACAATTGTCACTCCTTTGTAACCAAGGGTGATCTTAATTCAAACTCCCTCTTGATTAGGGACCTATCAGAGCTCCCTATTATCTAGGGACTCTTCTATATATCAACAACTTTTCCTTTGTGGGTCCTTCAATTGCTTGATCAACTTCTCTCATTGAAGTCATGAAATTTAGTTGTGCTTCTTCCTTGTAGGGAAACAACCATCGATCACTTTCCTTATCATTCTATCATGTCATTACTTTCTTCATGGAAAGTGGAATTCTTGGTACATATCTGGAACCTTCTTCATATGGCTACTTCTTCCGCATCATGTTTCTTTTGGGAATTTCCATCCACCACATGAATTCTAGTTGTACTTCTACTTGAAACTCTTGTGCCAATAGCCATGCATGAACTCATCCAGATGTTATTCAAGAGATGAAAACATAACATTAAATCAAATTTTACCCTTAGATATGGCTCTTCATGATGACATATTCCTTTAGGTATCAATATGTTGCATGGATGTTGACAGGTCTCCAAAAAATATCAATTGTCAAGGATCTTCATATTTTCAAACTTTCGTCAGAGTCTTCATATCTTTCGAAGAGATTTGCTAGTCAAATATTCTTGGTATTTTGGGTGTTGATTTCCTTCATCGTGGTTTAATATCTCACGATCTCTTCCTTCCTCACATATTCCATTTCCAGGAGATTTCAAATATATTTTCTTAGTAAGCTAACTCATACTTCATGTGAGGACATATTATGTTGATTTCATCTAGTGTGACTTATGCCTTCTTGCATTATTTCAGAGGAGAAGGTCCTTTTTTGCTCAACCATTCTTCTCAAGATAGAAATAATGATCCATGCTACCTACAACCATATGACGTGACATCATAATACTAAATACAAGCATACATGCCTCATTTTATGTTTAGTTCATCTAGGCTTCTTCCAACAACTTCCTTGTTTGAAAAGATCTCCAATCCCTTGATCTGCTTCATGTCATCACACCATCATCCCATGAATTCCATAAGTTGGAGTTCCTGACGAAACACTTACTTCCTCTTTAGATTAGTGAACCCTCTTATGAGGATTCCATCAGAGAACTTTGAGCATCTTGCATATTTCCATCTGGAAGATGTTTCCTTTTTTACTTGATGTATGATGAGTGTTACACAGTAATTTGTCACCATTTGTCACCATCCCTGTTACCCCAATCTCGTACGCTGGAGGACTCATTCTGGGACCTGTGAGAAGTGACATGACCTGAAACCACTTGCATCATATTCCTCTAAGTATGAGCTTCATTTGCCCTGAAGACATCTCCTGCAAAATCTCCATGAAAATAGCTCTTTTTGCATTAGCGTGTGTTCATAGTTCACTGCCCGCGCCAATGAGGGAAATCCTCTAAAAAGGGCGCGCCATTGGCGCTCGGTCTCAGAGTTGCACTCGCGCCAACCAGCTTGAGTAGAGTTTTTAACCAACAAACTTCTGAAGGTTCTTTTCAACCCATTCACCAACTAAATCTATGTTGGGCTAGGATGGTTTGGCTTCGAATCTCCATAGAAGGGAAGTGGTTTGCCACCTTTCATGGAAGTTTCCATGTGATAAAACCAATCCCATGAATAATGTGGTTGATCCTATCTCTTCCCTCTCTATCTATAAAAGCTTGCCTCTATGCCTTGAGCAAGCTAGTAAGTGAGTGCTAGTGATAGAGAATTCCAGGAGTTCAAGAGTTTGAAGCTGCAAGAGCCTTCTTTGCACCCATAAGGCCAAATCTAAGTAAGGAGATTCTTGTCATCCAAAGAAATGGAGGCTTGTTCCTCATCCCAACAAGCTTTGCAAGAATTGTGTAGCTGACGACCCAGCCAAAGAAGGATTTGTTGTCAGAACAATGGTTGTATTCTTCTTTGTTATTTATCAATAATAGATGACTATCATTATGGTTCCTATCTCATTGTTTTATGTTTGATGTTGAGTTATATCTTTTCTGACTGATATATAATTGCATCTACTAGATTTTATGCTTGTTTTCGTGTTGTTCTTTGCATGTGCAGGTGTCCAATCACGGAGATCGTGGGGATCGTGACCGGCCAAGGCAAAGGAACGAGAGCGGCGTCTCTTCTACGAACACTAGTGTTGGAATCCAGGCAGGTTCTCACCATCCACCTTTTATTTTCAATTAGGAACTTGCGTGATAGCATTGTGTGATTGTTGCTAGACCCGGTCTGGGCTAGTAGGGATCGTCTTTGTCTGCAGAGAGGATTTACCTCCACAACAATTTGGCGACTCCGCTGGGGAGTTAACTTGTTGTTTGATTTGTAAACTTTAGACGGAGCCTGAAGTACGGCCAGGTAGCCTTCGAAATGCTATTGCTTTGCATTAGCGAAGTAGATCAACGCCACTTCAGTCAATCTCCAGTTTGGTTTACAGACCAAACAACTTGGAGTTTGTCTTGTCTCTTTGGTCTCTCTTGTTTTGATTACTTAGATAGCTTTCTGTGTTGGATTTCTTGTTGTTTCTTACTTCCTGGTTTGCCTAGATACTATTTTCAAGCCCTGAGTTGCTTGTTTTTATTTTTGAGTTAGCAAACTTGATTAGCGCGCTTTTTAGCCTAACAGTCGCGCCAATTGGCGCACATTGCTAAAAGAAAACCCGCGCCAATCCCTTAAAAGTGCGGGTTACATCTTGACAGTCGCACCAGGCCTATCAACTTTTCCAGTTTGCTTGTTTTCAAGCCCTCGGAGCTTGGATTTGTATCTTGCCACATATTTTTCAATCACTTGAGAGTGTTAGAGTCTTGTTTGACTGGTTTTGAGTTTTTTTTGGCAAATTATTAATTTGATTTCCTTTGATCATTACTTGGAGGTTTGTCTCAGTCTTTTCACAATTTTGCATCTTTTTGCTATTGTTTTTGCAAAAAAGTCTCCCCCTCATTCTTCGGGGGGGGGGGAATAAATTGTGTATGAGTGTTAATCGCCTTTGAGTGTTTTTAGTTTATGATCTTTCGAACTCACACCCGTTTTTCTTGATTTGCACTTGATTGGTTCTTAGATTACATTAGAATCATCGTGTGTTTGAGAATTCTCTTGCATAGATCACACTTTCATAATTAGAATTCTCATTTTCAGGATATGAATGAAAAGTGTGCATAGATTACATTTGCATACTTTGGGTGTTTGCCATTTTCCATCGATTTCACATTTCAGCCCTAGGGCATCTAGTGGCTTTGTCCATCGAGCCTTCTGTAGGAGTCTTGGGTTCTTTGATCGTCCAGTCGACTTTTTGATTACTCTTTTGCACTTGCTCAGTGGTTGTCAAAGTTTTTTATTGCGTTATTCGAGTGATTCTTTTTTTTTCGCTTGGATTTCACTTGGCTTCGTTTTGGGCTTAGATTACATGGCCCATTGAGGTCTTTGAGATCTTCTCTTGGTTCTGAAGGACTGCCTTGGTATTTACGGACTTGATTGTATTTCCATTGAGTGAATTTGTCTTTTTACTCTTTGTTATTATTTCTCAAAATTTGTTTAGTGCATTTTTCCATCAAAAAAGAAACAAACAATCTCTTTTGCTTTGTATTAGTTAATGGAAAATAAAGATTTTCGTTGTTATTAGCGATTAATAGCTTTAAAGAAAAGTTTTGTTAATTGCCATTAGCTACATTAGAGTTATTTTTGATTGTTTTATGGTCATTTTTGTTTGTGTGAAAGCTCTCAACCCTCTCGTAGTTAGCATTCATCGAACGAAATGATGTTCTTTGGCATATAGTTTGCATGTAGGAAATTGTGAGAGATCACATATGGTAGGACATGGAAATTGAAACTTAATCAAAGATCAACCATAAAATGAACTAAATAAACTTAAAAACGCATTGGAACATAACACTCACTGATTAGAGGTCTAGGCTAGAGACGTGCTCCGACGTCGTTAAACCTAGTCACTATTGTTTCACACTATGGTTGGGTGATTCCTCCTTTTGTGACTCGATAGTGGTCTAGCACGGACTTGAGCTTCCATGTACCATCGCGTATATAGGGGAGACCCCACTGGGTTATCATCCTTTATCCACAGGAAGCCGTGTCTACTGCCTTACAAGCCGTAATGCACCGAACACAGCATTCAGGAAGATTGACTACCGTACGGGAAGTCCTTGGTTTTCATATGATTGCCAAGGTGTATATGCAGTTTTACGATTTGTTTGGTAAACCCTTTTGCCTAGTTTTCCAGAGTAGTCACTTTTGATCCTTTTCAGACTCCTTAAAAGAAAAGGCTCACTTGAGCAGTTTGTCACTTCGGGCTCACAAAACATTCGAAGGCGACTAGAGTCACCTTTTTTTCCTTTTCTCGACTCTTAAAACATGAAAAGGTCAAGTTGTGTCTTTGCATCTTAAAATTTATTTGGCCACGATTAACATTACCTGGTTATATCTTGTGTGTGTTAGCTTGAGTATTCTTCTTTTCTTTCTCGATGGAAACTTTCTCAGAGTTCACCAACCCAGGGATCCCCTCTGGCGGGAACCCTGGTCATTTCGCTCCTTTTGGAAATGTTGGTGCTCCTTATATGGCAACGTTGTCCCTCCCAGGGTTAACTGTTGGGTTACCGGTTTGGTGGTTCTCAACCTCTTTGGTCCTTGCTGTCGCACCGTCTAGTGAATCTGTCTCTCCACCTGAACAACAACATGTTGATTCTAAGGTGGATCTTTCCCCTTCCACGCCCACTTCTACGTCCTCATCTTCTATTTCACCTGGTGAAAGTCTAGATTCGAGTAACCAGGTCGTTAAGAAGAAGAAGAAGAAGACGAAGAAGAAGAAGGCTCCTAAGGGAGAGGTTACAAGTGCAGCTACCCCCTCGAGTACACCTGAAGTCGGGCCCCCTTCCGCTCCCCCGCGGAAGGTCAAGTTTCCTTGTCGATTATGCAAGGAGGACCATCTTATTCGCGATTGTCCTGGCCTTCCCAGGGTACTAGAAGTATGGTCTCGCTATCCAGCTCTCCCCTCATCGTCCTCTGAAGCTCACGGCGATGCTACCTTATCAATCGGGAATGGTAAGGGAAAAGGGGAGATTCGAATTCCCTGTAGACTTTGTGAAGGAAATCATCCTCTTCACCTTTGTCCACTCATGGATAAAGCCTTCGTTGTCTTGGAAAGTCTTACTGCACCTTCACCCCAACTTCCCGTTGGTTATCAACATCTCTCTGCAGCTGCAGCTCGTCCTCCTACTGACAAAGAGATTGCTTCAAATTCTTCTATTGTCCAGGCCCCTCTTCCTGAACCGCCTGTCCCCAGCCTATTCCAGACCAACCATTGGTCAGAAAGAGTGTCGACTCGAGTTCACCACCCATCGATCACTCTGTTTCGAAAGAGCATCACACCCATGTTCTTCTCGTCTCTTCATATTCTCCTGAGTCCCGAAATGACTCTCCTAACCCAGCTGCTCCCGAAGGTTCTCCTTCGGTTCCTTTAGCACATGTGGGAAATCATACGATTCCCCCACCAAGTAGTCTGGTCGCTTCCTTTGATTGGAATCGCCTGATCGCCGGTCGCCTTCCATCCCATATGCCTTTCGAGATCACAGTACATGCTTGTGCTAAGGCAGTACCTGTCACTGTTTTGGATCAAGGGGCGTCTGTCAGTCTTATGCCGTACACTACTTGGCAAGCTTTAGGTTCCCCGCAGCTTGGGCCAGTCACTCAGAATCTGTTAGCCTTCGACGGAGGAGCCTGTCCATCTCTAGGAGTTCTCCTGAAGTTCCCTATTACTTTGGGAGGCAAAACCCTCTATATTGACGTCTTGGTTACCCAAGGTGTTTTAGACTTTGGTATTCTCCTTGGTCGCGACTATGTTTACGCCATGGGGCCCTCGTTTCTTCGCTGTTTTGTGTGGTTTGATTCTTGCACGATGGAAGAATTGTGACTATTGATCAAGTGTCATTCGTTAGTCCCCCGATGCCTCCTGCGCCATTTTCATCCCCTCCTAGTTTTCATCCACCAGTTGCATCTACCCCACCACAGATCAACTTCGTGGCCACCTATCCCATGCCTGGATCCAGTGATGCCACCATCATGCATAGTGTCCTGGGGGAATTGGGCCTTGACTTCCAAGATGTTTCCCTTCCACTGCGAGTGGCAATCTTGGAAGCCCCGACTTTCTATTCATTATGATGAAGTTCGGGCGGAGCATAGTTCCTTTCCTATGTCAAGCTCCTTAAAAAATGAAACTGGGCATGGTCGGAGCATAGTTCCTTTCCTATGTCAAGCTCCTTAAAAAATGAAACAAGGGTTATGAGGATAGTTCTTTTACTGTGTCAACCTCATTAAAAAAATGAAACAACTCCCTTTCCAAATCGAGTCTTTTGATTAAGATCTCGTAAACTACAAGTCGAGTCTTTCATCGATCTTGAGAGTGAACCTTCATTCCATCCACTTTGTTGAATGCAATAAAGCTTGGGGGGCATGTACCTCGATTTGCGTTATTATGTTGGGGGCATGCGAACTGATAACAAGCATAGTTTTTCATTTCAAGCTTGTGTAAACATGAAACCAAATCCAAGAAGAGTTCTCCATGGTTCAAGCTTGTGTAAAAATGAACCCATACCCAATTTACATCTCGTGATTGCCATTTTTATCCGCTGAATTCTTCTAGATGAGCCTTGGTTGTTTTCATTCCATCGTCGCCATCTCTTTGGCCGATCACATGCTTTCACTTGGTTGTTTATCCTTTCCTGAGGAACCGCATTGATGAGTGGTTTTGTTAGCCAACCTCTTAACCATTACATGTTTTGAGTAGTTCCACCATTACTGGAACCAGTTGCTACCCTTTATATCACTCGTTCCTCCAGGATGAGTCACCTTTAAGCTCTTTTCTGACTCGTAAAATATGAAAATATGCCGAGTATTTTCCCTTTTTGACTCGTTAAATAGAATAAAAATGGAGGTCTGCTTTCAGCTCTTTTCTGACCGTTTAAAGATGAAAAGATTGTCGAGTTTTTCCTCTTGACTCGTTAAACGTAAATAAGAGGCGGTCGTCTTTAAACTCTTTTTCGACCGTGTAAAAAACAAAAGGATTGTCGGGTCTTTGTCATTTCAAGCTCGTTAATGGTTACGAAACGACGTGATGTTGGTCACTTTTTCACTTTTTCAGGTCGATGTCACTATATATGAAAAGTACTCCTCAATCATAATGGTCGGGCGGTTCTTTCGAGCATTGTTTTATACTTTTTCAGGCTCGGGAGACAAAACTTTACGAAAAAGGACCCCCTGGAGTTTTCTTTTCTGTTGTCTTTTCAGACTCTCTAAACAAGAAAAGACGTTGAGTTCTTCCTTTGTCAGACTTGTTAAAACTTAACGACATCGGATTCCGTCGAAATGACGCTCACGAGCACATGTTATCCCCATCAAGCTTGTTAAAAATAACTGGGGTACTCACCAAAAATGGTGGGGAAAATGGATCCATAATTATTGTCGTGTCGGCAGTATGTCGCTCTTGAACATGGCACTCGTTTGCATTCGTGTCTGGGTGGGGGCATCTCATCTTGTTTTACACTAGCCTCTGTGGGTTTGGGTTATCCTATTTGACCGCTCATTTGCTCATTGCCTTGTCACCATGACCTCTGCTCATTTGATGTCAAATACTGCCAAGTCCACTGTCGTGTCACCGATATGTTCAAGAGAAGTTGACCTCTGCAGAAATACAACCTCCCTCTGATGCCTCACATAATTCTGATTCACCGCAACATTCTTCCTCTGTCTCGTGTCGATGATGTGGGAAGCACTATGGCCCACCTTTGATCAAGGTCACTTCCTGTCGACTTCAGCTCATTATCCAGGAAGCTGATCTAGAGACTCCCTTCCGGTGCCTTGGAGCCTGCATGCCTCAATGGTAGATTCTTCGTGTTCGGCGAGAGGTTTTCATCATTGGCCTCCGATCGAATGATTCTTCGGGTGTTCGATGCCAGCTCATCTATTCGCACGCCACAGACTGTACCTATAGTACCTTGAGGGCCATTGTCATTATTAGTGGTACCTCTCGCGTCTGTTAACAGTTTTCATCATTGACTGGTAATCAAACGATGTTCATGCATGTTCGACTTCAACTCATGTATTCGCATGCCTGAACTTGTACTCCGTTCAGGTCGAGATGGAGCGCAAGGCCCTGGATTTTTTCTATTGGAATCCACGCTGCGATTTGTGGATTATTATGATCATTACATGACCGATACATTGGATGGTTGCGACCATGCCTCAATCTATTTGTCGATCCTCTCCGGATGCCTGCGTCCATGCCTTGGATCTAGATTATTATGTACTCTATTATGGATGGCTGCGCCCATACCACATATATCATGTACTTGAGATATCAGTTGTACTTCTTCACGTAGGTTCTCCGGTGGCCGTGTTTTCAGTTACACATGTTCTTGTAAAGCATTTCACTCCTCTCTCTCTCTCGGGCCTCATGCTTTAGGGGGCATCTGTTACACAGTAATTTGTCACCGTTTCTCACCATCCCTGTTACCCCTCTCACGTACAGCGGAGGACTCATTCCGGGACCTATCAGAAGTGACATGACCTGAAACCACTTGCATCATATTCCTCTACGTATGAGCTTCATTTGCCCTGAAGACATCTCCTGCAAAAACTCCATGAAAAAAGCTCTTTTTGCATTAGCGCAGGTTCAAAGCTCACTGCCCGTGCCAATGAGGGAAATCCTCTAAAAAGGGCGTGCCATTGGCGCTCTGTCTCAGAGTCGCACTCGCGCCAACCAACTTGAGTAAAGTTTTTAACCAACAAACTTCCTCAGGTTCTCTTCAACCCATTCACCAACTGAATCTATGTTGGGCTACGATGGTTTGGCTTCGAATCTCCATATAAGGGAAGTGGTTTGCCACCTTTCATGGAAGTTTCCAAGTGATGAAACCAATCCCATGAATAATGTGGTTGATCCTATCTCTTCCCTCTCTATCTATAAAAGCTTACCTCTATGCCTTGAGCAAGCTAGTAAGTGAGTGCTAGTGATAGAGAATTCCAGGAGTTCAAGAGTTCGAAGTTGCAAGAGCCTTCTTTGCACCCATAAGGCCAAATCTAAGTAAGGAGATTCTTGTCATCCAAAGAGAGAGAGGCTTGTTCCTCATCCCACAAGCTTTGCAAGACTTGTGTAGCTGACGACCCAGCCAAAGGAGGATTTGACGTTAGAACAATGGTTGTATTCTTCTTTGTTATTTATCAATAATAGATGACTATCATTATGGTTCCAATCTCATTGTTTTATGTTTGATGTTGAGTTATATCTTTTCTGACTGATATATAATTGCATCTACTAGATTTTATGCTTGTTTTCGTGTTGTTCTTTGCATGTGTAGGTGTCCAATCACGGAGATCGTGGGGATTGTGACCGGCCAAGGCAAAGGAACGAGAGCGGCGTCTAATCTATGAACACTAGCGTTCGAATCCAAGTAGGTTCTCACCATCCACCTTTTATTTGCAATTAGGAACTTACGTGATAGCATTGTGTGATTGTTGCTAGACCCGGTCTGGGCTAGTAGGGATCGTCTCTGTCTGCAGAGAGGATTTACCTCCACAACAATGAGCCTTTTCCTTGATGGCATTTGTCTTTCCTTCAATGTTCAGTGAGATTCCCAAGAGCTATATCCTTCATGTTGACTACCACGGGTTTCTTCCATTTTTTCCTTCATGATTCCCATGGTGATGTCACTAGGTCTTGCTTATTATGCTTACATGATGTCGTGATTCATCTTATTATTATAATCACAAGATATAGGAGCTTATATTAGGACCTTTTTGGGAGGGATATTATCTTACTGATAGGAGAGATTTGTTAATCCCTCTTTCCTTTGCCATTTTATTCATCTTCCTCCATTATCCAGTGATATGAGCTTCCAAAATCTTTTTATAGCATTGAATTTTAACTATAATTGAATTTATGAAGAAGAAAAAGATAATAAAATGTATTTTATAAAATGAGCATCATGGGTTTCATAACGAAGAAGTTTTTATTATAGGTTAAAGAATTCTTCTTGATGTGTTTAGCGGTTTTTAATCTTGTCATAAGTATAATTTAGTGTCATGTATATGAAGTGTTGTTACTTTTGTAAAATAAGTCAATCTGAAATATCTCCTAGAATACAAGCACAATCATCCATATGTCGATGTCAACATATGCAAAAAGAAGACTCATGTTAGCTCTAGTGAATATATTATATGTCAGTTCATGTCGGCTTAAATAAATAGACACAACCTTTCATTGGTATATGTTGGCTCAAATATAGATGCCTAACTATTATATATAGGTGTATACCCTCGCTTTTTAGAGAAGACAGAGCACATATGTCCTCTCAGATTTTTGGATCAACTACAGGAGTTCTGTTATTAGTTTTTTAGACTCTATCTTTAATACAAGAGCTTAGGTTTCAAATTATATCTTTAATATAGGAATCCCCTATCATAACACAAAAATACAGTTTTGGGTATGTGCCAAGTTTGACAATTTGGAAGTCCTCCACACTAGCTCGATGATTCTATTTAGTGTGTGCTTTACATGATGAGGCAGGTGATACATGGTGTTGTACAATGATGATAGAAGAATCACTAAAGGATGATTGTGTCTTGATATAGGAGAGGTTCTATGCTTCAAATGTGAATTTCAAGATTAAAGTGTAATCATTTTTGAAGAATCTATAAGAAGATATTTGCAGGTTTTCCCCTCAAGAGGAGGGGTTTTTAGCCCACTCTTGGAGCCTAAATATTGTGTCACTGTCTTATTGGGTTGATTGCTATTTTGATGTATCGAAAATGACCAATAATAAGGAAAAAATATAATGTTAAGAAGTACACAAGTAGTAATTAATGAAATATAATTTGAATTAAATGTTGTCCTATTTAATTCTAAACATGTTGAAGAATCTAGGGCAAGTGGGATTAATGTGATTCTTCTATACTTGATAAAAATTTGACAAGTGATTTTACAATTTATCTTAGCTTGATATTCTTCTTATTATTAGAGTATCTATGTTTGATTCATGAAACTACTACCAAAAAAAGAGACAAGAACACAAGATGTTTGGCTCTCTTCTAGAGCTAAAACCTCTCCCCCTTGGAGAGGAAAACCCACATAAAATTATTCTTATATAGATTCTAATTAACAAACACCAGGACCTTTAACCTTGACATATTATGTTGCTCCAAGACCAAGACACCAATCCTCTTCTTTGTCACTACTGAGATCATCATCATTGCTCCACCACTGAGGCCATCACTACTTTACCACAAAGACCTTCATTAAATCTACACCATGACTCCACCTTCACTGAGATATTGATCATTGTTGCACAAATGCTACATCTTCACTGAGGTATTTTTTTATAACAACAAGATCTTCATTTTGAGGTATATATGTGATATCTGAACTAAGTTTTCCATCATGATTTCAACTATGCCGAGGTCATGACTATGTTTAGCATATATGCCAAATCGAGATCCTCCTCATGAGACTGTAACTATGTAACTATGAGATCACATGGATACTGCACATCACACATGATTGTGTTAGGTATACCGAGACAAATATCATGATTTTCGTCTGAGAAACATAGGACTAATGTCCTCATTTGATATTGTGAGCGACTTCATTTATCTGAAATACTATCCCACTTCACTTTATTTGAGATGTTTGATCCCCTGTACCTTGTATGATATTTCAGAGGTCTGAGATATTATTCTCCTATAGTGTTGATTATAGTCTTGGTTCTTCACCCAATCATCTCAAAAAAATGTCAGTTCCTACACCTTCGAAGTTCCAAAAATATCTGAAATTATTTTACTGTAATTTTGAACTTTCCACGCCTATTTATAGTGGGTTGACCTTGTATTTGACTCAACATGACCAAGTGAACTGTTGTGTCATTTAAATGAGCTGACATGTCATCTTTTAGTTATTTAATTCATTTTTGTAGGCCCACATTATGTTCTCTTCATCTGTTTTCTTGCGGTCTTCTTTGTTGAAGAATGGTGCTTCTCTTGGAGGGCTTCTTGATACTTGGCT
Organism: Pinus tabuliformis; assembly: GCA_031772625.1. Classification (NCBI taxonomy): domain Eukaryota; kingdom Viridiplantae; phylum Streptophyta; class Pinopsida; order Pinales; family Pinaceae; genus Pinus; species Pinus tabuliformis. The sequence goes on from CM062806.1 coordinate 655,617,236, forward strand.
GAGCCATGTACATTACATAAATGTTCATAAGGTTCTCTTTAACATAATCTTAACTCTTTGGCTTTCGTAGACCTATGGAATGAGTAAGAAACTCATTCATATAATTATATAGAAATAATATTTCTTTCTATTCACAAGTACAAAGATCAAAATTACATTGAAAAATACCAAGCGTAGTTACACTTTTCTTCAACGATCCCTCTTAAATAGGGAGGTATTTACAATGGTACTTGGTTATTCTCAATCTGAATAGTTTCTCATAAGAAGAATCAGATTGGTTATTTCATCTGTATAACATCATATCAATCAAAATTGTCATATTTCAAGACCTTGACTAACAACTACATCTCTCCATGATTCCATCAGCTACAATGTTGGTGAGACCAATGATTTATAGACACCTTCATAATTTTCTCTCAAGGTACATACCAACCTGGGCATTCACTGAGTATGACCTTCTAGGACTATTCTTATCTTGGGTTCCCATCCCTCAAAGAATATTGATCCTCCCGCCTACTCTTATTTTGGGTGCCTTAAACATCCTCAAAGAGTATCATATGTCATATGATTACCCAATCCTCCCATTCTTTCTTCGAAAGTGAAGATAACAATGTTGTGTCTATCATGTGTCTACATTTCCATTCGTGGCCTTTATCTATACTTATGGTTGTTAATCCTAGTCTAATGCATGACACATGACATGGAAAAACCCAATTGCCACTCCTTTGTAATTAAGGGTGATCTTAATTCAAACTCCCTCTTGAGTAGGGACCCGTGAGATCTCCCTCTTAGTTAGGGACTCTTCTATATATCAACAACTTTTTCATTGTGGGTCCTTTAGCTGCTTGATCAACTTCTCTCCTTGATGTCATGAAATTTAGTTAATCTTCTTAATTATAGGGCAACAAATATCGATCACTTTCCTTCTTATTCTGTCATGTTATTCCTTTCTTTGTGGAAAGTGGCCTTCTTGGTGCATATATGGAGCCTTGTTCATATGGCTACTTCTTCCTCATCATGTTTCTTTCAGGAATTTCATCCACCACATGAATGTTAGTTGTACTTGTACTTACAACTCTTATGCCAGTAGCCTTGCATGAACTCATCCAGATATTATTCAAGAACTAAAAACATAACATAACATTAAATTGTACCTTTCGATATGGCTCTTCATGATGACATCTTCACATAGGTATCAACATCTTGCATACATGTGAAAATTCACCCAAAGACCTTTGTCAAGGGTCTTCATCTTTTTCAAACTTTCATCAAAGCCTTCATCTTTCTAGGAGATTTCCTAGTCAAATATTCTTGGTCTTTTGGACATTCATAGCCTTCATCATGGTTGCATAGCTCACAATCTCTTCCTTTCTCACACATTCCATTTCTGGGAGCTTTCAAACAAAGTTTCTTAGTCACCTACCTCATACTTCATATGAGCACATATTATGTTGATTTCATCTAGTGTGACTTATGGTTTCTTGCATTATTTCAGAGCAGAAGATAATTTTCTTGATCATGTTTCTCAAGTTAGAAGTAATGATCCATGTTACGTGCAACGATATGAAATGACATTATAATACTCAATACAAACATACATACCTAATTTTAACTTTAGGTCATCTAGGCTTCTTCCAGTAGCTTCTGTGTTTGAAAAGATCTTCAATCCCTTGATCTCATTCATGTCATCACACCATCATCCCATGAATTCCATAAGTTGGAGTTCCTGATGAAACACTTTCTTCCTTTCTAGATTAGTGAACCCTTTCATGAGGATTCCATCGAAGAACTTCTCGGATATTGCATATCCTCATGTGGCAGATGTTTCCTTTTTTTCGTGATGTATGATGAGCCTTGTCTTAGATGACATATGTCTTTACTTCAATGTTTAATGAGATTCGCAAGAGTGATATCCTTCATGTTTGATTGCCATGGGTTTTTCCATTTTTTTCTTCTTGATTCCCATGGTGATGTCTCAAGATGTTGCGTCTAATGCTTACATGATGCCATGTGCCATCTTATTATCATAATCACAAGATCTAGGAGCTTATGATAGGACTTTTTTGTGAGGGATACTACATTAATCATAAGAGAGATTTGTTACTCCCTCTTTCCTTGGCCCTTTTATTTAACTTCCTCCATTATTGAGTGATATGAGCTTCCAAAATATTTCTATAGCACTGAATCTTAACTATACTTGAATTTATGAAAAGAAAGATAATAAAATGTATGCTGTAAAACTTGCATCATGGGTTTCATGAGCAAGAAGTTTTTATTATAGGCCAAAGACTACTTCTTGATGTCTTTAGGGTTTTTTCATCTTGTCATAAATATAATTTGATGTCATGTATATGAAGTGTAAAATATCTCCTAGAAGACAATGCAGAAAGAAGCTTCATGTCGCTCCATGTGTGTGTGTGTGTGTGTGTGTGTGTGTGTGTGTGTGTGTGTGTGTGTGTGTGTGTGTGTGTGTGTGTGTGTGTGTGTGTGTGTATTTATATATGTATGTATGTATGTATTTCAGTTCATGTGAGCTCAAATAAATAGACACAACTATTCATTGGTATATGTCAACTAAAATATAGATGCCTAACTACTATATATAGGCTTATACCCTCGCTGCCCAGAGAAGTTAAAGGACACAAGAGCTCTGCCATTAGTTTTTTTAGCATATATCTCTAATACCAGAGCTCAAGTTTCAGAATGTATCTTTAATACAGGAAGCTCAGATTATAACACAGAGAGACACAGTTTCATATCACACTAAGGTTTCAGATGATAATGCAGAGAGACATCGTTCCATATCACACTAAGATTTCAGATGATAACTAAGAAACATAGTTTTGGGTGTGTGCCATAATGTGACAATTCATAATTCCTCCATATTAGTTCAATGGTGACAGTCATGCTTAGTCTACCCAGTGATGATATTTAGTGCCTTATTTAAATGATGAGGTTGGTGATACATGGTTTTGCACAGTGATAATCAGCGAAAGATGACTGCATCTTGATCTAGGAGAGGCTTTATGGGTGAAATGTAACTATCAAGGTTAGTGTACTCATTTGCAAAGAATCTATAAGAAGATATTTATGGGTTTTCCCCTCAAGAGGAAGGGTTTTTAGCCCTCGCTTGGAGCCTAAATATTTTTTAAGTGTGTTACTGGTTTGATTGATATTTTGATGTATCCAACATGAAAAATAATAAGGAACAAAGATAATGTTAAGAAGTACACAAGCAGTAATGAAAGAGAATTTGAATTAAATGTTACCCTACCTAATTATCATTGAAGTAGATCATTCAAGAAAGCATCAAGGTGAATATTTCATCTTCACATGACAAGTAAGTATCCTTTTATTCTATAGTCAAGTTTTGTTGAAGGAATTCATGACTGCAAGGACATGTATGAATTTTATGGGCTATCGAGAAGGTCACATGAAATCTGATCTACATGAAAGTAAAGTGTATCAAAGGATGTAGGATATCTTCCATCTAGAGGAACTAGAAAGGAAGATAACCATAATACACTAAAAATCAAGGTAAAAAATTTCCATGAACAAGAAGGTTACCTCATTCAACAACTTGTGGTCTCTATGTGAGATAGAGAAGGACAAGTTGATGGAAAAAATAACTCAACCATGTGCAGACAAGGAAGGCAAGGTTGGCCCTCAATCAAGACAAAACAAGTATAGTTAAGATTCAGTGCTAAGAAGAATCACATTAACTACATTTGCCCTAGATTCTTCAACATGGAATCTAGGGAAAATTGAATTAATGAGATTCTTCCTGTCATGATAACTATTTTTGAGGTGTTTCAACTTATTCCTATTAACATAATCTTCCTTTTCATATTATTTTAGGGTGTCTTTATTAATTCTCAAATAGATACCAAAAACAAAGACACAAGAACACAATATGTTTGCATTCTGCCAAGGCCAAAAACTTTCAAACTTTCACTCTTTGAGAGGAAACTGCACATAAATTCTTCTTATAGAGATTCCAATTGACGAACACCAAAACCAAAACCCTTGACCTATACTTCCATTCCTAGACCAAGAAACGTTTGTTCGTATTCTCTTGATTGTTAGATTATTTCATGGTACCAAAACATGACCATTGCAATATTCCTACATTGCCATCTACCTCTGAACTTTGGCCTCATCATTCCTTCATCGTGTAACATTTAGCAACATCATGTAGTACCTTGTATCACTAATCATATCACTAAAACACCCACTATCATCGAACATCACTAAGCACCACATTTCATGTTTTATTTATTATCTATTACCATAAAATACAATCAAAATTTAAAAAAATATTACCATTAAATATCAAATTAACATATAAAACCTCTTAATTTATGAAATAAAAAATATTTTCATATAACAATTAAATTATTAAATTTTATAAAAAAAAAAATTAAAAAATTGATATTTTAATTCTTATGTTACATAAATAAAATAATGAAACATTTTTAATATTATCAATTAGGAAATTTAAATTTTAAATTTTATAATATATTTATTAAATTTTATGTAGAATTGAAATAAATATGTTTACCTAAAATAGTTATGTTAATAGTAGAATGGATATAAAGCTATAAGTTTATATGATATTTAATAAGTTTTATATAGATTTTAATATAAAATTAATTAAACAAGTGTTCATCTAGTTTAGTGTTTACCATAAGTGGAAATTATGTTTTCATAAAAATTGCAAATCTATATATAAAACTGAAATTGTCATCTAGATGCAAGGATTTGCATAAGCTAGTTTGTTTGCACATAAATAATGATTTGCATCTTGTGCTTATTTACTAGTGTTCTTATCCAATTCTTTTGTTCTTGCAATTATGTGCTTAATTGTGGTGTGTAGTAAATATATTATTTACATGAGTATGAGCTATTTTCAAAGATTTTTATTTTGATTTGTTTCCCTATAAAGCTTAACAATGAAAATTAGTCCATAGATATATAAAATTCATAGGCATAAATATTGGAACTGCATTAAAAAAATGAAAAAATAATCTAATAAAATATTTGAAAATTAATTTTAGTAATAATTTTGAAATACAAATATTTTTTTTAAAGTAACTAGAGCCTTATAAACCTTACATTATAAATTAAATATTTGCTTTTTTAAAGTAACTAGTGGCTTATATTATAAACCTTATATTATAAATTAAATTGGTCAATAATTGCAAATAAATTACGATAACCTTACCTTGTCAACAAGTTATAAAACATTTTCAAATAATACAAACATTTATTTTTTAATCAAAATTTGTAAATCAACTTCAGGTTAATAGCCTAAGGTAACGCAGGCTCAAAAAGGGAAATCTAAACTGTTCATTCCAGTGTTGAAGAACGACGGATTGACAGTGTGGCAAATTTAGCATGGTGTCGATCAGTTGGTCTGTCAACTCCTTCAGCCTTGGCCGGCCATTGAATAGGTAGCGACCAGGCAAAGAGCTCATAGCAAAATCGAACACAACCTTGATGTCATCCATCAACACACCATCACCATGCGCGGCAGTGCTTTCAAATATGTATTTATTCATAATCATGGCATACAGCAAGTGTTTGCCACTGAATGAACCCTCCCCCTCTTCTGGATGCAAGAGTGCATAGTTCAGAATTAGATTCCAACACTTTATCTTCACATCGAATAAGTCCGGCACTATAACGCTAACAACTTCGGCGCCATATTTGACAAAGAGCTGACACCAAATCTTCAAAACCTTCTCTAGCGCGGCTGATCGATCACTGTATTCTTCATCAACCCTAGCCCCATAAAAATTTGCATTTGTTTCGGCTGAATGCAAGAAACGGTCAACAAGAATTTTCAATGTTCTAAAAAGTGCACGTCCGGCATACTGCCGATCAAATGTCTCACTACAATATGCATAGGCGAGATCTACACAGCGGATGATATCGACACTGGGCATAGTTATTTCACACATGATGTGATAAATCAAATAAGGAAAGAAATCCTGCTCCATGATTTGATGTATCTGTGGATTGTTACATGTGACCTCCATGATGCGCACGATTCTGCGCACGTCTTTCTTGTGTCGGCCCACCTGCAAACAGGTACCGTCCTCAAATAAAACGGCACGCCCGGCAAATAAAAGGGTACGCATCATGCCAATGAAGCTGTCGGTGAGGGACTGCGTGCCGAAAATAAAATCCCCGTCCTCTTCACTGAAGTCTGTAATCTCCGCAAGCTTAAGTATCTCCCGACAGATGTTCTCAATATCCCTTTCCCTTTCATCATATGTGCGATATTGCCTATCACCATAAGTGCGCCGCAGTCCCACCCAATCGAAATAATGGCTCAGCGTTTCAAACAGTGTGACGAATCCTTTCACAGAACGAAACAGTCTTTTGTTGACGTCGCTATACTGGCAATTGAGACGAAGGAGATTTAAACTTTTCCACAGGATTTTCAAATCTCGCGGTAAACTGATATCGTTTGCAATCGAGTGAGCCAATGAATTCACGTAATCAGACATATGGCTCTCGTCCAATATCTCCACAGGGTAGTCTTCTATCACCGACCAACGTAATAACATGTTTTGACCTACAACGGTCACACGTTGTCGCATTTGCATTCTTATTTCGTGTTGGGGTTGAATATCGTACATGTGGAAAGGCCTGCCAGTCTCTGGGTTATTGTTATCACTATCCAATATGTCTTCCAGGTCGATACGATCGAACAAGCTTCCTGTTCCGATACGTACTGGATCATAGACAATGACAATGTCCGATTCTGATTCTGATACTTCGCTGAGTGCCATTTGATTGATTGACCGATACTCTGCTGAGAAAAACCAGATGTTGCGTTCGAATGTTTCGTAGATCTGACTGAATTAGATACCCATATTTCGATCGGATCCATGGAATTCATAGGGTTGCTAAAAGGTAGAAAGTCGCGCTGCTTTATTTATCGAGTTGGAGAGCCGATTTATGATAGGAGTTTTCATAATAAAATCTAATTTTAAATAAGATACAAATAATGTTTATGAATTCAACGTGAAAAAGGTAAAGCAAGCTCCATAGCATTTTGTCGTGACAACCCGCCATTCGGGTGGGTGTTTTTTTTAATAATTATGCTTGGTTTTTCATAATTTTAATATTTTGTTAAGTAAATATGCCTATTGATGTTTTAAAATGAAGTGGCTTAGGATTTAATTTTTAAATAATATTTTTTTTTTTTTTTTTTTTTTTTTTTTTTTTTTTTTTTTTTTTTTTTTTTTTTTTTTTAAAGTGAAAAAATTGACTTAAAAAATGTTATAAAAATAAATATTGTATTTGAAATGTTATAAAAATAAATATTTTGGATATTTGAAATTGATAAATTATGGTATTAGAATTTTAATCTTTACTTGTTAATTTAGAGGCTCATTTTATAGTAGGATGATGTGTAATTTATTTTCGACTTAATGAGTTTAGAGACTAGTTTTATAGCAAGATGATGTGTCATTTCTCTAGTGCTTAATCTTAACATTTGTCTGTGAAAAAATAATATACATGTTTCTTTAAATTTAAAGAAACATTTTATACAACTTCAATAATGCCACTAGCATTATAATGGTGGATTCACTTTTGATATTATAATATGTCATTCTTATTCTCAATCATAAATAAAATAGTCTAAGGGAAGCTAAATTGGCAATGGTCATGTTATAAAGTATTTGGTAAACTATGAGATTGAAAGTTCAAAACCTCAATTAGTTAAACCCAAAAAATTATAAAATATTTTAGTATTAAGTACTATAGATTTACCAGATTATGCAACTCATAAGAACTGAGAGTTAGATCTCCGTGATGCAAGCATATCGAAAAATTTATTGCAGATGAAGGGATCTCAGACTTAGACTTGACTCAAACACACAAATGACTCTCCACCTCCGAATGCCCCTCCATCTTACAATGCTAGTATTCATAATATCCTATCTAGTTAACTGATTAAAACTTTTACGGGAAACTTGTAATAGATGGAATCTTCTTTCGATATGAATATCACGCAGGAAATAATATCCGAAGGACTAACAGTAATGCGTACTTAAAAGATTGGGGCAAGTGGGAACTACCACCTGTTATCTCGTCCCTTAAAGGCAGAGCCATATGGGGACCGAATTTGACACTACCTAAAAATCAAGATTATATGATCTATAGACAAGACGGCGGGAATCTAAGACATTGGCTCATAGTAATTACAAAGTGGATATTTTAAGAAAACCCACAAAAACTTAAATATTTACATAAAGTGTATATGATATCAAAAGAGTGATCATATACATTAGTCACTGTTATCCCATTCTTCATCAGAACCATCATGATCTTGTTCATATTTGTCTATCTATTCTCTTTCTAATAATTGCTCAATGTGAGGAGAAAATATTTCTGGTGCTAATGAATCATCTAACCAAGGTGGTGCTTCTTCTACTAAACAACAACAGAAAGGAAATGGGAAAACATTTGAAGGCGAGTGCCTCGGATCCACATAAATTTCTCCTCAAAAACTGATAAACAATTTAAATTCTAGTTCATGGTGATCGCTGTCATTCTGGACTACTACTGTATCTTCATGAATGAATTCGAATTCTATAGTGTAATCATTTTGTGCAGCAATGTGGAGTTCCCAAACAAGTGTGTTGATCGTGTCTGGAAAACCACTTTCACACATCCAAGTGACTCTAGGCATATATTTGAACAGAAACAATTTAAACCAAGGACTCCACCAATTTACAGCACTATCTACCTGTGTAGCATAAAAAATGACTCTGACATAACCATGTATCCTAGCCCTTTGATGAATGGTAAAATAATCTTGCCAGGTCCAATCTGTACTTTGGACAAAACCAAAATAAATGGGAACAGGTTCACGGGATAATGCATAAAAGACTCTCCAAGGCCTATCTCTATAAGGTAATTCCCTACTGTATGCAAACATGCATGACTCTGAATCAAACCATTTCTGCAACACAATTTGTAATACTTCTATAGGTAATGACTTGACTCTTAAAACAAAACAATCCCAACAAAATTCATATTTACACTGACTATAGATTAATACTGAACAGTTTCTGGACTGACACACACTAGACTAGACTCGACTTTTACTTGAAGAGGTTTCTCCTTTGTACAGGGATCTGAACATCTTGATGTATTTGATTTCTAGAGCTCCTTCTCTTGTCAACATGTCTGCTAAATAATTTTTTGCACCTGATTTAAAGAAAATATAGAAATCAAAACCTTCTAGCAAGATAGCCCATCTTAGAACCCTGGTATTTCCTTGTTCTAACAATTTCCTTCTGGACAAAATACCTTTCATATGTTTCACATCAGTTCTAACTAAAAATCTAACACTTTTTAAAAACAATCTGCATCTTTGAATTCCTCTCTTGACAGCAAGTATCTCTTTATGTGAAGATGGATACTTAGCTTCTGTGTCATCAAAAGTACTAGAGGCATATGCACAAAAAAGTTCTTTCCTTCCATGTTTCTGTAATAACACTGCATCCCATGTATGATCAGATGCATTTGTTTCAAGAATAAATGGGAGATCAGTGTCCGGCAGTCTTAACTTGGGAAGTTCTCTGATTTTGTTTTTTATGTTCCTTGCTGCCATAGTCATTTCATTAGACCATTCAAATTTTTCTTTCTTCAGCGTTTTCTGCAAAATCTTAGTATCTTTAGATTGCTTTTCATAAAATTGACGGATGTAATCCAAGCAACCTAAAAATCTCTTAAGCATGTTTACATCAAACAAAATATCAAGAAATTTCAGAAGATGAAGAAGGATATGAGGTTGAAGCTCTATGTGACCCTCTTCAATATGTAATCCTAAATAGTCTATTCTGACTTTTCCAATTTGAAACTTTTCCTCTGAGTTAGATAGAACTAAACCATGCTTGTACACTATTTCATAGAATTTTTCTAAATGTGGCTTATGAGTATTTACATCCTTACTAAATACAAGGAAATCATCAATATATACAATCACATACTCTACCCCTCCAAAAATATCTCCCATCTGCTTTTGAAACTCAGAAGGAGCATTCTTCAAACCAAATGGCATTATTGTCCATTGGTATTGGCCATGTGGAACTGTGAAGGTTGTTTTATATCTGTCATCTAGAATGATACCAATTTGCCAGAAACAGATTTTAAGATCAAATTTGTTAAAAACATTGGCATTGGTGATTTTAGCAAGCAACAATTCTTTATTTGGAAGGGGATACGTGATAAGCATTAGAGCATCATTCAAAGCTTTGTAGTTAATTACCAACCTCTTCTTTCCATGTTTCTTCTCACTATGCTTGTTGACATAAAAGGCCAAACATGCCCAAGGGATTTTGCAAGGCTCAATCACGTTCTGTTCAAGAAATTGATGGATCTCCTATTTGCACAAAGCATGTTCAGTAGGAGACATATGATTAGCACTTGCTTTTTTTGGTTTAGGAACATACCCTTATTTATAAGGTAATGCTACAAAATATTTCTCTCTGGTCCAGAAAGTGTCTAGCCTGCTTGTTGTGCAACTTATTTGAGATTGCTTGCAATGTCTTTTGGACATGTATTTCTGCATTCTTGACAATCTTTTGGATTTTGGTAAGATCTTGCATGGTATCCTATAGATTGTCGTGCATTTTCTCTGTTTCACTCTCATCCGCATCTCACATGTTTTTCATATCTATCCATTGGAAATATGACTTTAGAGTACCATTGTTGAAAGTTCTTCTAGAGTTTGCAGGCTCTAAATATCTTTCATTAATATTTTCTGTCAAATCATATTTAGCTTTGGGAAGACTAAAGGTTTTAATATCACACAAGACTGTTTCATGCTTTTGATCTTCTAGTTGGAAACTAGAAGATGGACCCGATACACAGAATTGGCAATCATTAGCTTTATGGGATAGAGGTTTCTTTTGATTTCTTTTGGGAACATAATATATTGGTGGAACTGGAACTGATAAAGAAGCAGGAGAAGACATAACTGGAGGAGGTATTACTGCTTTTGTATTGTCTCTACTTCCCAAAAGCGAAGATCTATCTAAGATAGTCATAGATCTGACAAGACGAGGGCTTGTGAGTTTTAGACCAGAAGAACCATCAGAATGTTTGACAATAGATAATTGTTTGGTTCTCCCATTGAGTTGTATTTGTCCCTACCTTTGTTTACGAGTTTGAGTTGGCGATAAGGCTTTGGTTGAGAGCGTTTGAGGCAATGGATTGCCGTGTTTGCTTTCCTGGAGCACAAGGACTTTATCTCCTTTGTTCAGGTGCATACTTATATTTAATCTCAATGGCTGTTTCTTTGAATGAATTTGTTCTTCAAACACCCGAGGATAAGAAAATTTCTAAGCAAAAGAGATGGTATTTTCTGAATAAGTATATGAACAAAACTTCTGAAGAAAAATTATATGATGAAAAAGTTTTAGTTCAAGAATTTGAGCCACAGCCAAATTGGAAATTGCCAGAGATAGAAGTAGACAAGTTATATAATATCCCTGCTTTTCAGTTCACAGCAACTCAGTTATTTTGATTTACTTCTGTAAACATTCCTATTTCTACTCGTCAGAATGTCTACCAGGTTCCTTCAATTAAAAGAGAAGATATTGAATGGGGTTTAGAACATGGGTTCAAATATATTCATATAGGCATGACTCAGTTCGGGATTAATCCTCTTATCAGACCAGGATTAAATACTTCTTGCCTGACTTGTGTCCTGGATACCCGTATGAATGATTTTAATGATGCATTGTTGGGAGGTTTTCAGAGTCCTCTTAATTACAGTCCTGATTGGTCCTTTGTAATTTCGAGATATCAAGTTTCTTTGAATGACCCATATATAAATGAGTTCCTGAATTTCTATATTCAGTTTAATGGTTTCAATGTCGCCCCACAAATTTTAATCGCTCAGCTTCATTCTTCTATTTGCCTTCGATTTTTTTCAAGCACAATGCCTCCACTCAATCCAAAATTGTGTTCAAGATCTTTGAAAGGAGTAAAGGAAGACATCAAAAACTAAATAAATAATGTTAGACACAATAAAATACTTAAAAGAAACAAATAAGTGAAAGTAAAATGATTCAATTTCTTTAGGAAGATTTGTAGTTCATTTAATTTTTAATATAAAATTAATATGTGGCATTTAAACAATGCTATTATTAATAATAAAATTTGATTTAGGTAATGAATAAATTATTTCAATATAAAGTTAACTAATGTTGATGTGTATTTAAAAATATATTAATATTATGCAGAACATTGTAATGTTAACATTGTGGTTCGAATTCCTACTGAATTTCTATTAATACAAAAAGGGTATTACATGATTGTCCACCATTCCATACAATATGACTCACAAAATTAGGGGAGTGAAAGAGTCATCCCAAAAATAATAGCTAATAGTAACTCAATTAAGATATATCGACTGCCATAATTGATAGACATTCCCGAGTTAAACATGTATTGGGGTTACATTAGAACAACAAGCATGCCGAGAACAAACAATTATATTGCACGAATACAACACTTGAAAACATACTGAGCATAATAGTCGAAACAACGAGAACATTCATAGCCCAACCAAGAGGTGTAGTGTTGTCAACTTCCAAGGATCATGCACTGCATGCCAAAATAGTGATAAACACAAACAAATATGCCAAGAGAGCAATCATCCAGTAATATTTTCTTTGATTGCTATGCATAGGTTGGTCATGCACCTCGAAGCAACACACAACCCACCATGACCAAACACAAATGTACCCACCAAAAAACAACTCTGCACAACTAAGTGCTATCATAGACACATATAATTGCCATTGTGGGAGCATTGTAGAGAACCCACGAATATCATAGCTAAGGAGGAGCATGCTGCCAACCCAAAAAGAAGTGTACATGAAGAAAATATAGAAATAAAAACCTTCTAGCCAGATAGCCCATCTTAGAACCCTGGTATTTCCTTGTTCTAACAATTTCTTGCTGGACAAAATACCTTTCATATGTTTCACATCAGTTCTAACTAAAAATCTAACACTTTTTAAAAACAATCTGAATCTTTGAATTCCTCTCTTGACAGCAAGTATCTCTTTATGGGAAGATGGATACTTAGCTTCTGTGTCATCAAAAGTACTAGAGGCATATGCACAAAAAAGTTCTTTCCTTCCATGTTTCTGTAATAACACTGCATCCCATGTATGATCAGATGCATTTGTTTCAAGAATAAATGGGAGATCAGTGTCCGGCAGTCTTAACTTGGGAAGTTCTCTGATTTTGTTTTTTATGTTCCTTGCTCCCATAGTCATTTCATTAGACCATTCAAATTTTTCTTTCTTCAGCGTTTTCTGCAAAATCTTAGTATCTTTAGATTGCTTTTCATAGAATTTACGGATGTAATTCAAGCAACCTAAAAATCTCTGAAGCATGTTTACATCAAACAAAATATCAAGAAATTTCAGAAGATGAAGAAGGATATGAAGTTGAAGCTCTATGTGACCCTGTTCAATATGTAATCCTAAATAGTCTATTCTGACTTTTCCAATTTGAAACTTTTCCTCTGAGTTAGATAGAACTAAACCATGCTTGTACACTATTTCATAGAATTTTTCTAAATGTGGCTTATGAGTATTTACATCCTTACTAAATACAAGGAAATCATCAATATATACAATCACATACTCTACCCCTCCAAAAATATCTCCCATCTGCTTTTGAAACTCAGAAGGAGCATTCTTCAAACCAAATGGCATTATTGTCCATTGGTATTGGCCATGTGGAACTCTGAAGGTTGTTTTATATCTGTCATCTGGAATGATACCAATTTGCCAGAAACAGATTTTAAGATCAAATTTGTTAAAAACATTGGCATTGGTGATTTTATAAAGCAACAATTCTTTATTTGGAAGGGGATACGTGATAGACATTAGAGCCTCATTCAAAGCTTTGTAGTTAATTACCAACCTCTTCTTTCCATGTTTCTGCTCACTATGCTTGTTGACATAAAAGGCCAAACATGCCCAAGGGATTTTGCAAGGCTCAATCACGTTCTATTCAAGAAATTTCTCGATCTCCTCTTTGCACAAAGCTTGTTCAGTAGGAGACATATGATTAGCACTTGCTTTCTGTGGAGGTGATGGTGCAAACACGACCAAGGCTTTAATGGTTGAAGTGCTACATTCACGGTGGTTATTTACCAAGGGATAGTTCATTTTTTAACGAGCTTAAATACGGGTGGAAACATTTGCTCGGTCCGGGTTTATTTTTTAATGAGCTTGAACTTCGCGGTAACACTGCTCGATTAATCCAGTCATATGATAAGAATGTCTCATATAAAAACGGCAACTTTTAGAGTTTTGCCCCACATCCTTCCTTTATGCAAGTTAGGAAACGACTAATCCAAAAAACAGATAAATAATCGCTCTTTGCTTGCACTCCAAAAGGTTTGCATGCCCCCAGGTATAAAACAGAGTTTCAAGGTTACCTCTACCTCTTTCGGCCAAAACATTTGTTTTACCGAGAGAGGCCTACCTCTTACAGGTCACCCAAAGATTGTTCTATTCACGGCGCAAACAAAACACTTCTTCGGCGATGTCTACCGAGATAAACAAAGGTGAGCGACGATGCCCGCCAACCCACATAAATTTGACAAGAGAATCCTATACTAGAATAACCCCCTCTTCCAACCACGGACGGGGGTACAGACTAGGCATATTCTCCCGCGGAAACCTACTCTATACCCGAAGTTTTCCTGCCGAAGCATACCAGGATGCATGCCCCCTGGGTTTCAGTCATATCCCTCCGAATTAATCGCACTCATTGGGAGGACGGACTGGAGATTGAGGCATTTCTTGCGTGAAAAGACCATTTAGGGATGGTATATGACTATTTGCTATGCGTGATCTGGGAAATGAAAGCTGGTCCATGAGCTTGACCACTCTTCCTTCGTGCGGAAAACACATTACTCTAAAGAGTGAGGAGACAATCGCTCCCATGCAATAAATATAGTCTCGTCCGAGGAGTAGGTTATAATCCAAGGGTCCTTGAACTACCATTACGTTCATGCGGACTGTCTTCCTTCTCAATGTTATGGGCACATCGGGAAGGATCCCTAAAGGTCAACTGGTTCCTTTATCAAAGCCCGTCAGATTTCTCATCTCAGACAAAAAGCGATGGCGAACCAAGCGCTTTCCAAGCAGTTGAGGAAAGGATACTCACAGAAGCCCCCTCATCTATGATGGTACCAGCCATAACCATTCTATATATTTGAATGATAATTCAGAATGGTACGCTTGCTGGTAAACGGGGTCTGCCTAGATGATTCCAGTCGAAGGAGACAACTAGGTTGCTTGGAGGTGGGACCGAATAGACGGTCGGGTACGGCTCTGACAAACTTCCTTCCTGTGGTAAAGGAACGGGTAAATTGCCCCCATGTTTGTCGGAGTCTGTGTTTATAAAGAGAATTTGGATGGTGTCATCCTTGTTCTCTTCAGTGACTGTATCATCTTAAGATGAAACCTCTAAAGGCAACACCGGGTCAACTACCGCCTCAACCTTTTGAATTTCATCTGGTATGGATCTAGATGGTTTATCTTCAATGATAGGTGCTTCAGCCGACCACCTGAGCAGGCGAGCTGGATTTTCAACTAGTGACGGACTCGGCAAGAGTTTTTTATATCCAGGAGGAAGTCGTAATGGTGAAACCAGACGATCATCCAAAGCTCTTTTAGCTTCGTCTAAGAAGGGACAACGGTGGACGGCATGATTGCCTTCGCATAGTTTACAAGGAAATCTAGCTTTCCCTTTTTGTCTTGGGGCTTCACATTCACTAGTTGACGGTGTGCTTTCAACATGATCATCAGAGGTTGATGACACCGGGTTGTGCAAACGAGGAGACCAGTCCCTTAATATCTGAGGGATGTAAGGAAAATCTCTGTGAAATTGGTCTCCTTTGCAAATGACACATGGCGATTTAGGCCTGGTTGGTGCAGTGTGTGGATTTTCGTTAGACGACACTCGTTTTTCCCCATTCGCCTTTGGCTCCTTCTCCTTCTTCTCTTTCTTCTTCTTTTCCTTCTTCTCCTTAGGAACTTGACTTTTGGCATTACCAGCCCCATCAAGCGAAGAGGAAGGAGGAGAGGAAGAATTAGAGGAAGTAGAAGGTTGGTGGGCAACTCTCGACTCGTCTAATTGCTGATTCGATTGTTTAGGAATAGTCGTGTTCTGAATGACAGAGGTTGAGAAGAGCCATACTGGCAAACCAATTGTCAGCCTTGGAAGCAACAATGTGGCCATATGGGGTGCACCAACATCTCCCCAAGAGGAGAAGGGACTAGGATTTCCACCAAGGGGAACTCCTTGGTTGGTAGACTCCATTTTATCAACCCAAGATCAACGTAGGAAAGGGGTAATGAATATTCTGTTTAAAATAAATTTTAACACGCTTTGACACAACTTGTTTTTTCATTTTTTAAGAGTCGAGAAAAAACAAAAGATGACTCTAGTCTCCTTCGATTTTTAATGAGCCTGAAGTGACAAGTGCTCAGATGGACCTTTTCCGTTAAAGAGTCTGAAAAGGAATGAAAGGGACTGATCTGAAGGTCTAGGTAGAGGGAGTACCAAACCAATCGCAAAACTGCAGAATACTTTTTACGGTACGGTAGTCAATCTTCCCGAATGTTGTGTTCGGTGCATTGCGATCAGTAGGGCAGCCGACACGGCTTCCTATGGATAAAGGATTTAAGCCTATAGGGGTCTCCCAAAATATACTCGACGGTACGTGGGAGCACAAGTCCATACTGGCACTTACCGTCTCAAAGTGGAGGAATCACCCAACCATCAGTGGGGAGAACAGTTATCAGGCTTTACGACGCTGGAATACGTCTCTAGCCTAGACCTCTAAATATTGTGTGTTAAGTTCCAAAGCGTTGTTAGATTCATTGAATTTATTTTAAGTTGATCTTTCTTATGAAGTTTTCATTTTGGGTTCTCCATGAGATGTATATGTAATTCCTAAATTGCAATCTAAATATGATAAACACACTTTTATCTCTTTTCAGCAATGAAAATCCTAGCTACTAGGGGAAAAGAAGGACACAATCTTTTCACAAAGAGCAAAGAGCACACTGTAAATGCACTTTCCTAAATCAAGCCAAACAAACTGTCTATATGCAAATGCACATGCATGTATTTGTTTTTCACTTTCTTAGTATTGATGCTAAAAAGAAAGTTGATGTACAAATCTGAATTTGCTTTCAAGCGACAAACACAAACAAGCTTCTTTTCGAAATCAAAAGGTAGAGATGATTACGACACTTTATGATTTTCAAATAAATACTCGTTTTGACACTAGAAAGTCACAAATTCAAACCAAACGTAAAAGTAAAAGCATAATCGACTATCAACAACAAATAAACTTTCTCCTATGATTGAAATCGACACTTGCGACAGATCTAAATGAAAGGACGACAGTACGATTATTATACTTTTTCAATGGAAAACTTTAAACGACTCAACAAACACATAAAAACATATACAATTCTTTTGTACAAACGAGGCGGAATATCAATAAGGAAAAGGGGTTTGAAACAGTCATATACTGATCACAGGCTGCAAAATTCAAAGACAAAACTGGAAACAATGAAGCAAAGAACCTCAGCTGCACAGGGCTAGGCTGATCAGCGCACCTGTTACACAGAGAAACTGCATTGCAGTGCAGGTTTCCCATTCGGGAAGTGCATTGAAATGTAGAACCTCTTCATAGTGCCTGCGCTGGGGCAGAAACGAGAATTATATCTGGGTTCTGGGTCATAGTTTGCAGTTTAATCTTTGGTTTTTGGCCGAGTAAAAGCAATCAGCAATGCACAATCAGGGGTAGATCTAAGGAGGGTTTAAGAACTATCACAAGGGCAATCAGATAGTCTATGAATCAGCTGTTCAAATCATAAACAGATCCAGTGAATGGATTGAAGCAGCAGATGTCTACTTTGCATTTGTTATGGCAAATGCAATTCGATTGCTACTTATAAGTTTATGAAACAAACAACAAGAGATACACAAACAAACTAATTAGACATTCTCCCTAGTGGAGTCGCCATTTTATTACCGGGAAAAGTGTCTATTTAGAACTGCTCTATCCCACTAAGGTGTGATAGCTGCCTTAGAAACAAACAGAGAAAACTACTTTTGTATCTCCTTTATGAACTATAAACAAAGAGGAATAGGAAGAACCAACCTGTGTCTTGCGCTAGTCCTTTGATCCAATCTCTCTCCTCTTTGACAGCTTCCAGCTACCTGCTCCCTTACTTGCCCAGCTTCACCAAGTACCTGTAAGATCACAGAAGAAGAAAACTATACAAAGACATGGATTTATATTCATAAATAACTTAGGATCAGATTTAAGTTAACCATACAAATGTAACAAGCATCAATGATACAAAAGCATGGAGGAGAAACTCAGATAGTTTTTATTGATATACAAGAAGATAGAGGAGGAGTTACAACTGATGATTCCTGACCCAGCATCAACCTCCCAGCAAAGAAGCCCCTCTTCACCTCCAACAAAGCATAGATCACCCAATTCTCTGATATGTGTCTCAAAACCAACAGCAATTCCTTACAATGTGCAAAATTCCAGCCTCTAGATCTCTGGGATGAGGGATCCATATATAGATGTATGCAAGGAGGATGAGTCAGCTTATTATTTGATTAGTGGCTTCTCTCTGTCAGTTCTTGCTTCCACTTGGAGACTGAAGGCCTCTTACTCATCCTTGGTCGAATTCAGTGAGGCAAGTGTCATAGGAGAAGATTCTGGAAGCTTCCATTGTCTTTCCACCTCGCGGAATGACACTGCCATTTGTCATTTCCTGCTCAACGCACCCTGGTAGTGCATTTAGGTGCGTTGCAACACACCTAGCTAGTGGATTTAGGTGCTATGCAACGCACTTAGCTAGTGGAGCAGCTGAAATGATCTTGTTTTGACTTATTCTGAGCAGTTTCTGGTGGAGAACTTCTGGGAGAAGCTGTAATTTGTTGACCTTGTTCCTTTAGGGGTTAGAAGAACACTTTTAGGGACTTAGGAGCCCTTGGTTTATGGAAATTTCATGTTTAGAGTTGTAAGGCACAAAAATTTCTATAACAATCTGATACCCCAGAGGATAAAACCAACATTTAAAACTCCCGATGTCATATTACGTCACCAATGTCATTATATAACCATTTTCCATGCCATAGCGAGAAAAGAGACACCCGGGGAGAGGGTGATTCTTACAAGGACACCACATTAATACTCAATCTAACTCCCCCATCAAGGGATTTTAATTACCATGTTAAATAAAATATTACAATGTCAATTATGTATATATTTATATGGATTTAAAATCAAAACTCTCTATGTATTATTTAAAGAAATTGTCAAAAAAAATATTATGGTTAACACGTCTTAAGTATTTCTCCTATTTTATATATAGGCCTATTTTAGTCAATTTTGTAAATATAACAAAGATTTGTTGGATTTTCTTGTTTAACTTATATAGTCTATACAATCTAAGTGTCTAAGATAATTTTCAAGGTATCCATTTATATGTTCGAAAATGCTCTCTCTCTCTCTCTCTCTCTCTCTCTCTCTCTCTCGTATAGATCCATTTCAACCAAAAATCTATCAAGCCCCAAGAGTGATCATGTCTTTATAGGTGCAAGCCTTTTTCAAGTGCACTCCAAAATAGGTTTGCACCTCAAGTTATTTCATCCCTCACAACACTTGTTAGATCCATGGTTAAGATGGATCTATACTATTGAATAAATTTTAATATTTATATTTCTAGTTATAGTAATAATTTTTAATTGATGTCACATGGTTTTGTTTTTGTATATCTTAATGAGTTTCACCTTTGTATAGTATATATTTTGCTCACAATGAAATATATCTCAAGAAAAAGGTTGTTTGTTATAACATGTGACATACTAAAAAAAAGTTCACAATTAAACAAAATTAGGACACATGTTAATTGTCATAATATGTGACTTCCGTATAAAATTTTCTCCCATAGGATGTAATGCATTGATGTGAGTTTGTGAATTGAGATGTGACATATCACACGGAAAAGTTTCTTGTCATGATTTTTGCTTCACATGGAAGATATTTTTATGATAATGTGACTTACTGTTCTAATTCCTCCCCAAACATTTATGTGGCATTTTAATGTACAAAATATCATCTTATTTTTTTCATCACATGTTGTATCGACAGAAATTATTCTATCATGTGACCTTGTACATCACTAGAATTTTTTCCTTGGAAATAGAGCAAGACGTAGAAAATTTTCTCCAAACTTTTCCTAAAAGCTCTTCTTTCCTTGTATATAAAGGAAAAGTTGGAAAATTTTCTCCAAAATTTAAACTATTGTATCACATTACCCAAAAGTTTTATCTTGTGCCATATATCACGCTCAAGGATTTTTTCTACAAAATGATATATCTCAGAATTTTTTTAGTCACACAACACAAAAGTTATATCCTTCATGAAATATCACATCTCTCCAAATATACTTTCTTAGTAACATATTGTATAAAAAGATCATTTCCAAGCAATAACAATGTTTCCTCCCATGTGGTATTTTTCACGGATAATATTTTGACTTGTGAAGCAATATGTATCTCAAGGATTTTGTAATCACCCCTCCCATATTTACCCAATATCATTGGCCTAGCAGAGTAAACATGAGAAAAAGAGTTACCATGGGATGTCTCGACCTTCAAGCTCCATTTGATGAAGTGGGGCTTACAAAATGACCTCAAAATGAAAACTCACAATATGCATTAGGGCTAAAGGACACTCACGGGCCAAAGAACCCCCAAGTGACCAAACACTGAGATGGGGCTCTATTTATCACAACTTAACACCCAACAACATGCATGAAAAGGTATCCACGTGATTATAGGCCTTTAAACACATGCATAACATTTCCTGAGTGTGGTTGTGACCCAACTTACCTAGTTCAAAGAGTGCAGTCCCGAGATCTTAGCCACAATTCCAGGCCAGCCTCTAGACCATTGCCTAGAACTTCCTGAGACTTCTCAAATTAATAGATGACATAATGTCAATGTTATTTATACAAAAATTCAACAATGGGTTGACCTAAGCAAGCCTAATATTTATAGTCATTTCGTCAAACATATGGGAAACATGTAAGCTACAAGTCATGAATCATATCTAATCATAGGAGTCTAAAAATTGTATGAGAATGACCAAGAAGGTATATTGTGCTCTCATAATACCTGAAATAACATTTTTATTCCATTCATTCATCAACTATTCTTACATTCATCAAAACATGTCAAGATCCATAAACAATATACATCATATAACCATCATATAACCATGAAACAACCAACATAGAATCCAACAAATAACCAACATATAAACCATGGAAACTTAGACATAATGTCACCATAATAATCAACACATATGCTCATAGATCACAATAGAAATATCTATTATTAACATACAAAAATTCCAACCAAGTTAGGGACTTCCATGTACCACCCGACCATATATTTGGTTGAACCAAATATTTCTTTCAGCGAGTCACCCCCACACCATATTCTAAGCATGAATGTGAGATCTCATGGAATAAACCAAAAAAAACCAAACCAGGGCTTCTAGGGGCCAAACTACCTCAAACCTCAACCAATGATCCCACCTCATGGTTAGACATCACTAACACCAACAAGATCGTTCTCTACCCAGGTTGTCTTGGGTTGCAAGAACTAGTAACTCAACCCATAGCCTTTCAGGGCTCTAGAGAAATTTTCCAACCAAGATTAGGGACTACTGACTTAACCCAGAAAAGGCTCCATAGCATGTGGCCCATATAATTACCCAATGATGAGGCTCATCAACATCTTGAAAGATCTCCCAAAGATATCCATTGTCAAGGGTCTTCATCTTTTTCAAACTTTCATCAAAGCCTTCATATCGATTTCCTAGTCAAATATTCTTGGTCTTCTAGATGTTGATCCCCTTCATCATGGTTGCATAAATCACGATGTCTTCCTTCCTCACACATTCCATTTATAAGAGCTTTCAATCATAGTTTCATAATCAACTACCTCATACTTCATATGAGGACATATTATGTTGATTTCATCTAGTGTGACTTATGATTTCCCGCATTCTTTCAGAGGAGAATATCCTTTTTCTCTTGATCATGTTTCTCAAGATAGAAGTAATGATCCATGTTACCTCCAACCATATGAAATGACATTATAATACTAAATACAAGAACACATACCTCATTTTACCTTTAGGTCATCTAGGCTTCTTCCAACAGCTTCTGTGTTTGGAAAGATCTTCAATCCCTTGATCTGCTTCATGCCATCAGACCATCATCCCATGAATTCCATAAGCTGGATTTACTGATGAAACACTTGCTTCCTTTCTAGATTAGTGAACCCTCTAAAGAGGATTCCATCAGAGAAATTTGAGGATATTTCATATCCCCATCTGGGAGATGTTTCCTTTTTGCAGTGACGTATGATGAGCCTTATCTTGGATGACATATGTCTTTCCTTCAATGTTCAATGGGATTCCAAAGAGTTATATTCTTCACGTTTGACTGCCATGGGATTTTTCCATTTTTTCCTTCATGATTCCCATGGTGATGTCACGAGCTGTTTCTTCTAATACTTATTTGATTCCATGATGCATCTTGTTATCATAATCAAAAGATCTAGGAGCTTATGATAGGACCTTTTTGTGAGGGATACTATATTAATCATAAGAGAGTTTTGTTACCCCCTCTTTCCTTGGCCCTTTTATTTAGCTTCCTCCATTACCAAGTGATATGAGCTTCCAAATATTTCTATAGAATTGAATCTTAACTATACTTGAATTTATGAAGAAAAAGATAATAAAATGTATTTTGTAAAACTTGCATCATGGGTTTTATGAGAAAGAAGTTTTTATTATAGGTCAAAGACTTCTTCTTGATGTCTTTAGGGGTTTTTCATCTTGTCATAAATATAATTTAGAGTCATGTATATGAAGTGTTGTTACAGTTGTAAAAGAAGTCAATGTAAAATATCTCCTAGAAGACAAGCACAGTCATCCATAAATCAACCTCAACGTATGCAGAAAGAAGCTTCATGTCGACTCCAATGAATATATATATATATATGGATATATATATTTCAGTTCATGTCATCCCAAATAAATAGACACAATTGTTCATTCCTATATTTTGGCTAAAATATAGATGGCTAACTACTATATAGAGGCATATACCCTCGCTATCGAGAGAAGACAAAGCACACATATCTTATGAGATTTTCAGGTCAACTACAGGAGCTCCACCATTCGTTTTTTAGACTATATCTCTAATACAGGATCTCAAGTTTCCAGATGTATCTTTAATGAATTTAGGCTTCTGTGATCCATATCAATTTATAGAAGAGTCTTCGGCGAAAATCACATAGAGAAATTTTTGTCGACGATGAACCACACTGGTTGGTTCGAAATGCGTCGACAAAAATTCCTGTATGTGATTTTCGCCGAAGACTCTTCTCAAAAATGTATCTTTAATATAGGAAGCTCAGATCATAACACAGAGAGACACAGTTTCATCTCACACTAAGGTTTCAGATCATAATTCAAAGAGACATTGTTTCATATCACACTAAGATTTCAGGACACATAATGTAGAAACATAGTTCCGGGTATGTGCCACAGTGTGACAACTCATAAGTCCTCCATAGTAGTTCGATGATGACGGTCATGCTTAGTCTACGCAGTGATGATATTTTGTGCCTGCTTTAAATGATGAGGCCAGTGATACATGGTGTTGCACAGTGATGATAGAAGAATCAGTGAAGGATGACTGTGTCTTGATCTAGGAGAGGCTCTATGGGTCAAATGTAACTATCAAGGTCAGTGTACTCATTTGCAAAGAATCTATAAGAAGAGATTTACAGGTTTTCCCCTCAAGAGGAGGGGTTTTTAGCCCTAGCTTGGAGCCTAACTATTTTTTCACTATCTTATTGGTTTCATTGATATTTTGATGTATCCAACATGAAAAATAATAAGGAGCAAAGATAATGTTAAGAATTACACAAGCTATAATTGATGAAAGAGAATTTGAATTAAACGTTACCCTACCTAATTCTCATTGAAGGAGATCATTCAACAAAGCATCAAGGTGAAGATTTCATCTTCACATGACAAGTAAGTATCCTTATATTCTATATTCAAGTTTTTTTAAAGGAATTCATGATTGTAAGGACATGTATTAATTTTATGGGCTATCAAGATTCCTTGCATGAAGAAGGAGAATAGACGTAGTCCTCTAAGTAGCTAAAGTCATCAAAAGGTCTCTGAATTTATAAAAAGGGATATTTATGAAAGATTCCATCACATAGTAAAAATTGGAGACATCAAAGTGATGTACGTGATAAACAGATTTTATTAAGGTGCAATGAAGAAGGTCACATGAAACCTGATCTACATGAAAGTAAAGTGCATCAAAGGATGTAGGATATCTTCCATCTAGAAGACCTAGAAAGGAAGATAACCATAGTACACTAAAAATCAAGGTAAAAAATTTGCATGAACAAGAAGGTTACCTCATTCAACCACTTTTGGTCTCTATGCCAGATAGAGAAGGACAAGTTGATGGCAAAAATATTGAAGGTTAAAATAACTCAACCATGTGTAGAAAAGGAAGGCAAGGTTGAACCTCAATCAAGACAAAATAAGTATAGTTAAGATTCAATGCTAAGAAAAATCACATTAACTACATTTGCCCTAGATTTTTCAACATGGAATCTAGGGAAAATTGAATTAATGAGATTCCTCTTTGCATGATAACTATTTGTGAGGTATTTCAACTTATTCTTGTTAGCACAATATTCCTTTTCATATCATTATAACGCGTCTTCAATAATTCTGAAATAGATACCAAAAACAAAAATACAAGAACAAAATATGTTTGCATTCTGCCAGGGCCAAAACCTTTCACTATTTGAGAGGAAAAATCACACAAATTCTTCTTATAGAGATTCCAATTGCGGAATACCAAAACCAAAACCCTTGACCTATACTACCATTCCTAGACCAACACACAACTGTCCTTCTTCTCTTGATTGTTTGATTACTTCATGGTACCAAAACGTGACAACTGCAATATGTTGCGATATATCCCTGAACTATGGCCTCATCATTCCTTCATCATGTAAAATTTAACAACATCATGTAGTACCTTATATCACTTATCATATCACTACAACATCCGCTATCATCGTACATCACTGAGCACCATTGTTCATCCACATTTTGCTGAGTATAATCATGAGATAGCGAGGAGAATATCACTGTAATATTACCCCAAAATAATCCACACTATGATCACTACAATAATCGATCTTCTTGCTACCTAGATCACCGAGAAACTTAAAGAATATACCAAGAAGGCTTTTGTGTATAATCCACATTTTTGTTTCTTGTGCCCATCCGAAGTTTCAGAGATATGTCAAATCTATCCACCGTGGAAATGCGAAGGTACAAATGAAGAAAGAAATTCCAAAGTATCAACTAGAGATTAATTTAGGCTCTTACTAAATTTTGGTTAGTCTAACTTGTCCTTCTCCATTTAGAGCAACAATCCTATCCTAGGTGATCTTTAATTATCCCACATTGCAAAAATATTACTCTATTGAGTAGTTCAAATCCCAACACTGAGCTAATGTTGAGTATGTGAATGAGGGGAGTACTTGTCCTTTCAAGCCTATGCTCCTCACTCATAAATTTTTGGTAGGGACTAAATGGTACGTGCCTATTAATTACAATCCTGTAATCCTTCATTTAGAATCTTAGAATGTTTAAGGAATTAGGTGATAGCTCCACCCTCGGTTGTTTAGAGAGCACCAAGATTGAGCATGGCTCCTTTATTATCGAAAGATTTTACTTCATTTTTCCCATGGTATTCATGTGGAATATAATGGATTTAAAGGAAAAAAGACTCCATATAAATTGGTCCTAGTCTTGTGATCCTAACAACTAGTATTAGAGTGATGATGGCCTCATAAAGTATGTGTGTAGATAGTTGATCTTAACTCTAAGTTGAAACTTGAAGAATAATGTGAAAAGGGAAAAATTGAGCTCCACAAAGCATAAAATAATGGGTTGGAAGGCCATGCATCGACAAAAGGAAGGATGGGATGAATGTGATACATCAAGTGAGATGGTTGATTAATGATTGAGCCTAGGTTAATCTCCCTTATTCAAGTTTAAGGGGGGGGATTGTTAGGGTGGTTAGGGTAACCTTGACACGGTCAAGTTACTAGTGGTTTTCAAGATCGATGGATGCTATGCATATATTCGACTGCTCCTTCCCATCTGATATAAAAAAAGATCTAAATCTATTGAAGAAATAAGTAAAGGAGGAAAGGGCCTATTTTTCTGACGAGGAGATAGCATAAATGGTTTGGCACCTAGTTAAAACTTTGAGCACAAGTAGGACCAAAGACACAAAGTATAAGAAGACTCAAGCTTTATTGACACATGAAAAATTTCATGACATGATCCTTCTAGGCCAATGAAGCATAGTGCCCTAACCTATACTAATAACTCAGTTGCCTAGAAAAGAAATCATCCCTACTCATCATTATACGCACCCAAATTGCTAAGAAGCAAGGCGGAGTTATGGTTTATGCTATTGTGAGACCTCCAAAGAAAACCCCATAAAGGTTTCCATTGCTCCCTCCACCTAGTTCATGGTCTTTTTTACTTTGTATAGTTCTTAGGGTTTCAATTTTTCTCTCTAGCACTTTCAATTTTTTACTTGTGGATTATTTATGAGTTGTTACTTTCTGATACTAGTAAGACCAACTTCGTTTTCCATATAGCAAGTTAGTAAAGTCTATCATGTTACTAAACTTTTGCTATCAAATCACATTTCATTTTTTTATTGATTATCACTTTACTAACATGTCTTTATGTTTACTTATTAAATTACATAAAAATACTATAATTGCCACATATTTTTCAAATCTTAATAAGGAGCAAACATCTACTCTTATATATTTTCTATTACCATAAAATACAATTAAAATTTAAAAAATATTACAATTAAATATTAAATTAACATATAAAACTTAATTTATGAAATAAAAAATATTTTCATATAATAATTTAATTATTAAATTTTATAAAAATTAAAAAAAAATGATATTTTAATTGTTATGTTAAATAAATAAAACACTGAAACATTTTAATATTATCAGTTAGGAAATTTAAATTTTAAATTTTAAGAAGAATTGAAATAAATATGTTTACCTAAAATAGTTACTTTAATAGTAGAATGAATATAAAACTATAAGTTTATATGATATTTGATAAGTTTCATATAGATTTTAGTATAAAATTAATTAACCAAGTATTGATCTAGTTTAGTGTCTTCCATAAGTGGAAATTATGTTTTCATAAAATTTGCAAATCTATATATACAATGGAAATTGTCATCTAGATGCAAGGATTTGCATAAGTTAGTTTGCACATAAATAATGATTTGCATCTTGTTGACACCTAATCCTCATGGTTGGGTGAATTAATGTAAATAGTTAAATTGGGAATGTGAACAGCCATTAGAAGATGAACTGAGTAGTCACACACTTTTGTATATAACAATAGCGTACCTAATGAAATAGAACGAATCAGTTTTATTGCCGATTGGAGTTACTACCTGGCCTGACATGGTATCAGAGCCAGCTCCTTGTTTTAGCTATTATGCTCCTGTAAGTCCTCTGTCGCGGCCTCTGCCTCTCCCTTATTCCCCTCTGTCCTGAAATAACCTAACTCTGCCAGTGCTGCCTCATAGCGCATCTGTCCATTCCTGGAAGAGATTCTTTCTATGGTGGCATTAAATTATACATGGCGAGCATTTACAGTGTTTCCTTGCATTGTCTCTGTCTAAGATTTCTCTATTGATACATAATTTCCGCGTCTGGTGCCCTTAGGTATGGTGATTTTCACTAAAGAAAAGTGCACTCAGAATATCTCCTCTGCAAATCCTCTGTCAACTCTACCCTTTCCATGCCAGTTTTCACTGTCTGTTTGCTTGTCTTGCTCATTACTCTGACATGCCCTTTCCATGCCAATCTTGTCCGTTACTTTGCCACGCTCTTTCCACGGAAGTCTCGCTTGTTGCTATGAAGCACTGACCTAGAACGTGAAATTTGCAACATGACTCCTTCTCATTGAATGATGCATCGAGCATTATTGTTAAGCCTCCTACAAGAACATTTGAATGTAGAAGGGTCTCCGCGTCTCTTCCTGATATCGACATTTGAATGGTAACATTTGAATGTGGAAGGGTCTCTGCGTTTCTTCCTGACATCAACATTTGAATGGTAACATTTGAATGCAGAAGGGTCTCTGTGTTTCTTCTTGGTATTATATTCGGGCTAGCGTTGAATGTGGTATTGAAGGGAAACATTTTAACACTGTCCCATATTTAAATCATATTGAATGGTATCGATTGGCATATGGTATCGATTGGTATATTTAAATCATATTGATTGGTATATGGTATCGATTAGACATCACATTTTTAGTGTGTCTTTAATGTTGTCCCATATTTTAAACACCCTCCAGCACTTTAACGCTGCCATAATTTTTATCACTGACTTTAACGCTGCCATATTTTTTATTACTGGCTTCAAGGTATAGAGAATCAAAGGGATTTATGGTGTTTTTCTTTTGAGTGAGCTTTGAAATTGTGATGTCGTTGCTACTCCAACTTTGTAGAGCTCGCGGAGAATCATTGATTATTGACTGTGATATGAACTAAACAACCAAAATTGTTTCCCACAGAAATTTTTGAGTACATTGTTTATTGGCAGAAGTATTCTTTTCTATCAACAAATCTTTTTTACAGAATGCATTCAATCATATCCATGGTAGGAATAGTTCTCACTGGCAAGGAGAACTATCCCGAATGGTCCCGAATGATAAAACACACCCTCCTCTTCAATGAGTTGTGGAAAGGACTGTGTTACACAAAAATATCGTCACCATGATTATTTACAGTCAGTATGGGTCTATCATCACTTGTACTGTCCTCCTAAGCAATTCTAGGACCTCAGCTCTTCAAATCAAGCTTTGGAAGTGGGAGAAAGACATTAAAAATCAATGTAACTCTAGTTCTGCACTTTCTCTCATGGTCTCCTACGGTCTCGCACCTTCTGTGTACAAAAGCTGCGTACCTACCCGCTCTGTTCCTAACGGTGCAGGTGCGAACCCCTGTGAAAGTCAAAAGGTGAAATTTTTATCTTAAAAAACTCACTTTGGTTTAATCCTAGAGTTTTCTAGAAGGAACTTTGATGTGGATTGTTCGCTCTGAGGTGGTTCATGCATCCCAAAAGAGAAGGAGCTAATCCCTTGACTAAAGGAGCTATCCCTTTGAAGGAGGGCTTTATCCCTTTGAAGGAGGACCTAGTAACTTCCCTCCATTTCACTATAAATACAGGCATTGGGGTGAGGACTAGAGAGGTTAGAAGTTGCGTACCTACACCATGATTATTTGCAGTCAGTATGGGTCTATCATCACTTGTACTGTCCTCCTAAGCAAGTCTAGGACCTCAGCTCTTCAAATCAAGCTTTGGAAGTGGGAGAAAGACATTAAAAATCAATGTAACTCTGGTTCCACACTTTCTCTCATGGTCACCTGCGGTCCCACACCTTCTGTGTACAAAAGCTGCGTACCTACCCGCTCTGTTCCTAACGGTGCAGGTGCAGACCCCTGTGAAAGTCAAAAGGCGCAATTTTTATCTTAAAAAACTCACTTTGGGTTAATTATAGAGTTTTCTAGAAGGAATTTTGACGTGGATTGTTCGCTCTGAGGTGGTTCATGCATCCCAAAAGAGAAGGAGCTAATCCTTTGACTAAAGGAGATATCCCTTTGAAGGAGGGCTTTATCCCTTTGAAGGAGGACCTAGTAACTTCCCTCCATTGCACTATAAATACAGGCATTGGGGTGAGGACTAGAGAGGTTAGAAGCTGAACATTTTGAAGGTAAATGCTGGTGAAATCAAGACTCTTTGGTTGAGCTTGAGAGGAAAGATCACATACGTCTTGGTTCCATTGGAGAGTGAGTGAAGCTTGTCAAAGTAGAGGAGACATCTTGTTGGACCCTGGAAGGAGCTTGTACAACGTCAAGGCAAAGGTTGTAAAGTTCTTCTTCTTTTGAATTAATACAATCAAACTCATTTTTCTCAACAAGTATCTTATGTTATTTGTTTCATGGACTCCTTGACTTTCATGTTAAATATGTTTCATGCAATTGGTTTTTCAGGTGCTATTTAATTTGTTTGCCTTGTTTGTGTTTGCAGATTCGTGAAGAGGAGCTCATTTGGATCAAAAGAGCGAGGGCATCCACAAGCTTGCGTTGGACCAAAGGTAGGCCCTAAAAACCTTTGTTTGCTATTGTTTATTGAAGCATATTTAGAGAAAGATAGTGTCTGGTTGGTTTGCTTGTCATTAGGTCTTCTTTAGATTCTAGGAAGGTCTATATTGTCCGCAAGATCGACTCATTCCGCGCGACAAAATGGTGACTCCGCTGGGGACTTGATTGTTTTCTTTGTCTATATTTGGATCTGAGAAACTGTATTTTTTGTTTCTGTTTTTGACTTGATGATTGTGGGATTGGGTGAATTTAGTTAATTTTGAGTTATTTTTCATTTTTCATAGTTTTGGGAGAGGTACGCACCCTCTGAGTTAAGCACAGTGCATACTTGTACGCACTTTTACTTTGTGCACAGAGCGTAGACGTGCCTATGTAAATAGGTTGCCTGTGTACCCTGTTAAAAATTTGAAGAATTTCAAATTTTCCCTTTTTTTATCAGTTTAGAATTTGTTTATAAGTTTTAGCCATTGCCCAGACCTGGTTGTTCCCTGTCAAAAACTTTCCTTGGTTTAATTTCATTAGCATTATGGCTTTAGGTGGAATTCCTAGGAATTTTGCTTGTTGGGTTTGTTTTTCGTTTTGGTTGTGTAGTGGCTCTGAGCTTAGAAGCCCTAGGGAGCTCAGATTACCTTGGTGTCTACTGGTCTTCTTGTGAGTCTGACCATTTATGAAATCTCCCCTTGTTGAGGAATTCGCTTTGAGTTTTCTCATTTCAAAATTTCGAAAAGCTTGTAGTTGAAAGTTTGGAATTTTCATTTTTACAAAAAGAAAACGAAAGATTGGTTGTTTTTTGACTAATTGTGATTCTGCATAAATTAGTCCTTAGCTCACATTTAGCTAAGTAAAACATCCTCAAAAATACTTTTAGTAGGATTTGACTTCAAGTAGCTTTTTATACTTTGTAGCTCTCAAAGTTAGTCATTTTCATTAGTTTTGAGTGTCTTTTTTACAAAATATAAAAAACAAAATCTCTTTTGGAAAATTTTGTCTTTTGTAGTGATTGAGTGCTTTGAAAAGAAAAGGGAAATTTATGTGAAATAGCTAGTTGTCTCGTTTTGAGTGCTTTGGAAAGGAAAAGCTCTTCTTTTAATTTGTTTAATCGAGAAAGATTTGTGTTTACAAAGTAGTTGCATTTATAAAACTCTTTCTTAGTTTAGAAGTTCATCGAAGAGAAATGATTGTTTAAATCATCCTAGGTGCATCTTTTTAGTGATTTCGAGTCGAGTCTTTACACCACGAGTTTCATCTCCGCCACCTCTTGACTTAAACAACAACCACTAAAATTAACGCTTAAAGTAAAATTCACCTAGTAACATTTTATTTCTAGGGCTCTGATACACCAACTTAGCTTAGGCTAGTGCCTTGGAGTAGGAGAGTAATTAACTCTCCAAGACAGTAAAAACAAACAAGTAGCTATATCTTGTGGTAGAAAGAAATCTAATTGTTGCATTTATGCTCTGGGAAAGCTCCTCTTAAAGGAGAAGCACGAGATCGTGTCTGAACCAGTGTGGGAATCAATCCTTCCTCATTGGGAACGACACCAGATATTCACGTATTAAAAACGGTAAACCTCGAATTAACCATTGTCGAGGAGCCTGGGGTCACTTGTTGGTAAACCTTGGATTATGTCAAGGAGCCTTCAAGGGGATTGAGCTTGCTACTCTGCCCTTGCGTGCGTATCGGATCGTAGACTGTTCCCCCAGGTGTATTTGTCTCAGTTGGTAACCTTAGTGGCCATATTCTTTAGGATACTTCCTAAGGTGACAGTGGTTGGAAGATCCCACTGTACCTGGAGCAGAAGTCGGCTAGACTCACTTGGATTTTCTGGGGGGTTCACTTCACTCGAGACGGTTAAGTGGAGGAACTTGGTCGAAGGTTGCCGGGGAAACTGTTCCAACCGCCATTTCTGTACTGAATTCTGCGACGTTTGATTTCATCACCAACTAGTGTTTTCAGTCCGGAAAGTTACTGTTTGTGTTTGTTTTGATCTCTAGATTCTTTAGGCGCGTGATAAAAATTTGTTTGGTTCCTTAGAGGCTTTAGGTGTTTTTCATTGAGATTTTACTTTGTTTGCATGTGAAGTAGTTAAAAGTTTTTAACGGTGGTTGAATTACCAAGATAGTCTGGTAGACTTCGGGGCCAGTCTCCTAAGTTTGTAACCGTGGCTGATTTACTGAGGAAGTCCCGTAGACTTCGGGGCCAACCTCCTGAAGAAGTCCCAAGCGATCTTGAAGGCTTGAAAGTCCTCGTAACTCCTAGTGGCTGTAACGTTGGTTCACCTGAAGAATGAGAGTCTTCATTGGTTGTACATCCTGATTACCAAACTCTAGAAACAGGTTATAATCCTGAATCTATTTTGGTTTCTGAACTTGCTGGTAGCTTTTCATCTACTAGTGATATAGGTGAAGAACCTGAGATATCTGAACCTATTGCTCCAACATCGGGGTTTGTCTCTCCAACTTCTAGTGGTCCTAATTCACCTAGGGTAGAAAGAGTAATCACCGAAAATCTTTCTTCTGGTTTGATAGCTATTGAAAACTTGCTCTGGAAGAAGAAGTAGGCATCCCTATTCCTGAAAATCAACCTGTTATTGATCTAAGGGAGCATGAATCAATTTTTTACAGTCCACCTAGAAGTACTACTTGGTATCTTTCTTTAACTAATTATTTGGGAAACTTAGTGTTAAGTTTTTCACCACCTCGTCCTCCTTATCATCCTATAGGTTTTTATGCTCCCGTAAATATGTCAGGTCAGTCATCCATGTTTACTCAATCACCTGAATATTTCTTGTACGGCGGTCCTTCTGTTCCCGCTGGGTATCAGTCACTTTCTGGTACTTTTTCGGGAGCATCTCCTCAACCCATTGAACAAGGGTTATTCACTGGAAGCAATGGTGCAAAGCCGTTGAGCGTAGAAGACATTCTTATGATGTCAGGTTCTATTCCCACTTCTCAACCTCAAGGTGGCCAGTTACCGCCTTGGGGGCAGCCTCATTTAACGCTTGGGGGACAACCTCAAGGTACACAATTTGCATCTGGGGGGCAACCTCAAGGACAATACGTACCTATAGTACAATACATTCCTCAAGGTCAACCCCACACTCAATATGTGCTCCAAGGTCAACCCCAGTATCAATTTATACCTCAAGGTCAACCCCAGTATCAGTACGTGCCTCAAGGATATCTACCCCAAGGTCAGTACTCGAAACAAGGTTTCCAACCACCCCAAGGTCAATCTTATGTTCAAGGGACGGGAAATGTACCTTTCAACTATCAAACCTACCCTCAACCCCATTATGGTCCTCAATATTCTCAACCTATTATGGGTCAGTAACCCGAAACGAACATAGTGTGGGATCCATCGCAAACTCAACAGGTGTTGCAGCCAGGTGTACAGTTGTCATCTCAAACTCGACAACCCTTAGTTTCTGGTTCACCCCAGCAACCAGTCGAGTCTAACATTCAAACTTTTGTACCTTCGGTAGTTTCACAGTCTGGGCCTACTGCGCCTCGTACTCCATCTCAAACGACTGCTGCAACTGCCACAACATCTGTTCCATCTACTCCACCTACTTCTGGAGTATTGACAACTCTGGTTTCTACTGTTTCTGTATCTACTCCTCAGACATCTTTACCACCATCTGGATCCACCATTCAAACTATGGTTCAGATGCCTATAGGACAACCTGGTTCAAGTACGGTTGTCACCAGTAAACCTCAATTCACCTATCAACCATACCAGGGACAGTACCAATTCGGTCCTACTTTCCAACAACCAGTTTATCAGTATCAACCGTATCCTGGGTACACTTATCAACAACCTCAACAACCCCAGTACAGTCCGGTTAATCCTGGTTTTCTAGGAGGATACAATATCCCGAACGCGATTCCTATTCCTAGTTATCCTGGATATTCTCCTCCTGGGGCTGGTCTCATGACCCAGAGTTTTAGGGATCCTAATCGGCAGTTACCATTTATCACAACTTTGGACTTACCAGACTTGTCCTGCCTAACGAACGATCCGATTAATTATCTTCCGTTTTGGCCGCCAATGCCGAATAAGTTGCCCAGTGACATTCCCAAGTTCGAAGGTAAATCTGGAGAGGACCCGTCGAACCATGTGATGACTTACCACCTCCGGTCTGCATCTAAATCCATCACAGATGATTCGATCCATCTTAGACTTTTCCAACACACTCTAATTGGTCTCGCGGCCAAGTGGTACATTGAGTTACCACGAGGCACTTTTTATAATTTTAGTCAGTTAGCTACCTCGTTTTTAACTCATTTCCAGTTGCCAGTTCGATATGAAAATGGCACGGAATTGTTAACCTCGCTAAAACAATCGACGTCCACGTATATTTCAAATCATATTCATGAGTGGAGACGTCGACGACATTTAGTGAAGGTATTCATTCCGGATCAAATCTTGGCTGAGTAGTTTGTAAAATCTTTGTTGCCAAGGATCACTGAAGATGTTTCTAAAGCCAGAGTTGTTACTGAGGAGCAAGTAATTGCTCAAGCACAATACCTTGAATTGGTCTATACTCAGTCAGGTGATCTTCCCAAGTCAAATCAAATCATTGCAGCTCCTTCGGGATCTCATGCCACTGATGGTATGATTGGTACGGTTAACACTAAAAGTAAGAAGAAGTCTTCCAAGAATTCTTCTCCTATCATAACCTTGCCTGATTCCCCGACAGGAGATTCTTCTGCAGAGGTTTCCGCCAATGTTCACGTTGTAGAATCATCTACAGCTAAATCAAAATCCGGTGGGAAGAAGAAAGGAAAGAAGAAGAATAAAATGGACAAAAGTTCAAAGGAGAAACCTAAAAAGGCGGAATCCAATGATGAAAAGCGCAAACCTCGTTATCCATGTCTCATTTGTGATGAAGAACATTTCACAAGAGACTGCCCTCATCGAGCAAAGGTTGCGAAAATCGTCAAATGTTCCCAAACTCCTGTTGTTTTGGAGGATCCATTTCCAAATCAAGATAGCAAGATGATAGGTTCTTCCTCGAGTGCCAATGAAGAACCCATATTGATGATGTCCCATGTAAGGATTGCGACTCAATCGCAAGATTATGGCAGTAAAAGTCTTGTTGATGGCAAAGAAGCAGAATCTTCTCATTTAATCCATCAACCTCAGCTCCCGGTTCTGATCCACTACAGATCGAGAAACCTAATCCAGACTTAGTAATCAAACCGCCCGCCAAGGGTGTACTTCGAAGGTCAGCTTTCAATCCACATGCGAGAGCGGCTCAGAATTATAACATTGATGAGGATTTAGTTGTTTCACCCTCAGCAATGTCGGCTTTGGAAGTGCTGCAATCATGTCCAACACAACGCAAATTACTTTTGTCGGCTATAGGAGCTGTTGATGTTCAGGACCCAAACCTAATAATCTTCGATCTAGAAAATAGTACACCACATTTGCCTCATCAAATGGCTTTCCAGATTCCAGTGATAGTAAAAAACAAGCCTATTCATCGGACTGTAATTGATAAGGGAGCCTCAACATGTATTATGTCGATACAGTGTTGGAGATCGCTTGGTTCTCCTTCACTAAATCAATCCCCGATGATTCTTAAGGCCTTTGATGGCCGTGGGTTTCATCCTTTTGGCATTCTACAGGATTTGCCTATAGGGGTTGAAGCAAAAACCGTTAGTCTAGATGTGGAGGTGGTTGATGCCCCTCTAGACTACAACCTTCTCTTACGTCGAAGTTGGTCTTACGCTATGACAGCGGTCGTTTCATCGGTCTTTAGAGTCATAAAGTTTCCACATAATGGAAAGATTGTAACAATAGACCAGCTGGCTTACTTTTCATCCTACCCAGCCTCTTCGGAGAGTATTCAGCACGTCGGTAAAACGACTATCCCATATAAGGATGTTGGAGTAGGATTAGTTAAAGATGCCAGTTTACTGGGAACTTTTCCTTTTCCTCTAATCAACGCATCATCTTCATTTGCAACTACTCATATGATTACATCAGACACTATTTTTTATGACGATTCTTGGATCGTTCCTTTTGAATCTGAAATAGACTCATTTGGTAATTCCATGCCTTTGAGTCCATATGAAATTGCCTATGAAGCTGTGCAGTCTTTTGCCGACCCGTGTTCAACTGAAAAGGACTTAATGAATGTGGTCCGTGACGAATCACTTTTCACATCAACCTCAGATTTAACTACGTTTCCTGAACTTGTTCACTCTGATGAGCAAATTCGTTAAATCCTATGTGTAGATGATTTACCATGGGAAGATCTCCATCACAGATCTTCGTTTTTACCTGAGGATGATCATTTTGAAAATAATTTCTCATCAATCTTTACGACCGAATATGTCAAGGAACCTCAGAATCCAATGAAACATCCCGATTCAGAGTTAAATTTGGGAAACATCTCTCGAACTATTCCCATTGACATTTCGGTTAAGCCTAGAATTGTTGAGAACATTCATATAGGTGCCTCGTGTACAGATGACGAAATTCAATTATATAAGGCCCTATTTCAAGAATTCCACGACGTGTTTGCCTGGTCCTGTGAGGAAATGCTAGGAATTGATCCCGCAATTGTTGTTCATGAGATCAAAACTTACCCGGACGCTAAACCCGTTTGACAATGTTTGCGTCAGATTCACCCATGAAAAGCTGCTGCAATTAAAGCAGAAGTTCAAAAACTGTTGAAAGCAGGTTTCATTTATCCGATCCCGCTAACGGATTGGGTATCGAATATTGTTCCAGTTAACAAAAAACGGGGGACAATAAGAATATGCATCGATTATAGGGACATTAATCGAGCCTGTCCAAAGGACAATTACCCAACTCCCTATATTGATCAAATAATTTATGATTGTGCCGGCAGCGAAATATTTTCCTTTATGGACGTTTTTCCGGATACAATCAAATCAACATTCTACCTGCCGATCAACCAAAAATGGCTTTTATTTGTCCATGGGGGACATTTTCTTATTGCAAATTACCTTTTGGGCTTAAGAATGTCGGAGCAACATTTCAGAGGGCGATGTCTTATGCGTTTCATGACATCAAGCACATTGTGCAACCCTATCTTGATGACTTGCCTGCTCATTCACTACATCGAGCTGATCACCTTGTCCACATACGAGCAATCTTTATGAGGTGTAGGCATTATCGTATTCGGTTGAACCCACACAAATGTGTCTTCTATATAGAAACGGGTCGATTGCTGGGATTTGTAGTTTCGAAAGCTGGCATTCGCGTTGATCCCTCGAAGGTCGAAGCTATTATCAATTTGCCTCCTCCTTCGAGTCTTCGCCAACTCCAAAGTTTGCAGGGGAAAGCAAACTTTTTACGATGATTCATTCCTAACTACGTCGAGGTTACAAAGGGTTTTACATGATTGTTGAAACAAAATACTCAATTTTCTTGGGATGAGATAGCTCAGAAGTCTTTTGATGCACTCAAACACGCGTTAACCCATGCACTGTTGTTGCATCCTACCAACTACAACCAGGATTACTTTTTGTATCTCTCCGCCTCCCATTCCACCATTGGAATGGTCTTAGTTCAAGAAGATGAATTTGGAACGGAACATGTGATATATTACCTTAGTCGCACGTTAAATCCAACTAAGCTAAAATACTCACATGTGGAGAAATTGGCATTGGCAGCCGTTCAAGCTGTCCAACGTTTTCGTCACTACATTTTACTAGGTAAAACTACGGTAATTTCAGATTGCAACCCTATGATCTAGATTTTGGCCAAACAATTGCTAAGGGGCAAGTACTCTAAATGGATCGTTATCCTGCAAGAGTTCGACTTGGAGTTTGAGAAATCTAAGTCTAAGAAATCTTTAGTTTTTGCAGAGTTAATGTGTGACTTCCCGCGTGCTGACACAAAAATTGTGGCAGAGGAGCCCATTGCGGACAAATCTTTGTTTCTAATCAGCACTTTAGATCCGTGGTATGGGGATATCGTCGTCTATATCCATACCCAATCCTTTCGGCCAGAAATTTCAAGGTTGGAACGTCGGAAAATTCACTTCCAGTCCCAACAATTCAAAATTATTGAAGATACTCTTTATCGCCGTGGGGCGGACTCTATTTTTCAACGTTTCTTAAGTCATGAAGAGGCTGAGAGAGTTCTAAATGACTGTCACTCTGGAGCATGTGGCGGTCATATGTCTGGGTATGCCACAGCCCAAAAGATATTGCGCGCTGGCTATTTCTGGCCGTCCTTGTTTAAAGATTGTATTATGGCAGTCCGAAAATGCCACAACTGCCAGATTTTTTATCGTAAGATGCGCGCTTCACCTACTCCTCTCCACCCTATAATTGTCGTTGGTCCTTTTGCCAAATGGGGTATCGATTTTATTACATGTAACCCTCACTCGGCTGGGGGGCATACGTATATCATCCTTGCGGTAGATTATTTTACTAAGTAGGCCGAGGCGATGCCTACATTCGAGGCAGATGGCAAGGCAGCTACAATTTTCGTGTTCAATCATATAATTGCTAGGTTTGGTGTCCCACAAGCGATAATCACTGATCATGGGCGTCATTTTCGAAACGTTATGATGACCGAACTTACAGGCCAGCTTGGTTTACGTCATGATAGTTCAACCCCTTATTATCCACAAGCAAATGGTCTGGTTGAATCCATCAACAAATTTTTAGTTATCATGATTCGACGAATCATTGGGATCCATCGGTCGAATTGGCACAAACATGCTTTTTTCAGCACTTTGGGTGTACCGAACTTCAGTAAAAACATCAACAGGGTTCACTCCTTTCCAACTAGTCTATGGTTTGGAAGTTGTGTTACCCATTGAGTGCGAAACCCATCACTGCAAATGGCCATCGAGTTACTTCCAGCTACTTCCGAAGAGGAAAAGCATTTGTTATACTTAGCTCAATTAGATGACAATCGACGTGATGCTGCATTGGCGATCAAGACTCACGCAAAACGTATGAAAGCTCAGTATGATCAGAATGTGACCCCTCAAAATTTTTCGAAAGGAGACCTACTGTTATTGTATGATCAAGCTAATGATAAAATAGGCACTGGGAAATTCATTCCTATGGGGCATGGTCCCTATATTGTTAAGCGAAAGCTAGCAAAAGGGGCCTATGAGTTGGTAGACTTTGATGGGGACTCTTTGGGTAAACCCAAAAATGGCCTTTACTTGAAGAGGTACTATGCTTAAAAGAATGGGGTATGGAGATTTTTAGTTAGGATAGTTTTCTTTCTAGCTAGTGTGTTTTAGTTTAAAAACAAAAGTGTGCTTAGCTTAGAGAGTGTTTTTCTTCATTATTCCTGCTTATCTTGGTTTTACTCTTGATATTGCAGATGTCGATGCCTCTCCAAACATACATTGGATTTGCTGATGGTGCTTGTTGTAATACACAGAACATCTCTTCCGCAGCTTGGGTTATCTATTCGCCCTCTGACGAGTTAGTTTCTATGCATGGGGTAAGTCTCGGTCAAACAACAAACAACATTGCAGACTATAGTGCAGTGATTGAGTTATTATCTGAATCTATTTCATTTGGGATTCAGAGTTTGATAGTGAGGTTGGATTTTGAACTCATTGTATTACAGCTTAATAGAGTGTATGCCATTAGAAATCCAGTGTTATTAAGATTATTTTTCAGAGTGCGTCTCTTGTAACGTGAGTTTGATTACATTGAATATCAGCATATTCCAAGGTCTTTAAATACATTAGCAGATGCAATTGCTTCTCGAATGTTAAATAGACATTTGCAATAATCATACATGTAAATTTAAAACCATTCCATGATATGGTTTACAAGATAAGCCGGTAATAGTGATATATATATATATATATATATATATATATATATATATATATATATATAGGAGTGTGCCAAAAAATACATCGTCTTCGATCATAGGTTGAAAAACACCTTATGATCGGCAAAAATGATAAGTACAAAAGACAAAAATGTAACATGTTCCCACAAAAGGCGATCATCCTATCACTGGTGATGATCTCTATAAGAAACCACTGCCCAAGCCACATTGCAAAGGAACCTCCTAAAAGGTCGTGGGACTCCAATCACATAGTGCTCAAGTCGAAGAGGAATGTCGTCGATAGTGGTCTCAGGAATATCTCCTGTCAAGCACTCAAGATGACTCTCCAGCTCGGCCAAAACCTCTGTTGATTCGTCCTGTGGGGCTGGCGCGAGTGCAACTGGTTGCCTCCTCTCGAAAGGCTGAAGAGCGGCTGGTCGTTGTGGACCCACATCTGCATTTGAAATTTTTACTATCAGTTTTGAGAAAAGGGAAAGTTGAAAAGGATTTTTCCTGACTCGTCCCATTGCTCTCTTGGTGGAAGAGCCATGTCTGGGTCACCACGGAAATATATCCCAGCGTAAGGGAAATCCTGAATGCAAAAGACCTCGTTTTCCAACCATTGGAAATACTCAGGTTTGAACTGAGCAACCTCTGTCCTCTCGTCCGGGTGACGGGCCATGACTGCGACCCATCGCATCAATTTGGGCTCTCGAGGAAGCCCAGCTCCAACAGTAAGATGCTGTGGGATCAGCATAGGAACCCTCTCCAGGCCAAAACTCACGAACAAAGCCCCATAACCAAAGGTCTTTAGTCATCCGCTCTTGGCCCTGGTCAGTTTTCCTTTCACATTGGCCAGCACAACATTTCACCAGTTGAAGATGGTGCCTTGAAAGCAATCAACTGCCATACGCATCTGGGATCCGGTGGCAACATGTAATGCGGCAGCTCTGCAAAGTTTGGTTATAGTAAACGCAATCACCATGAGCTCAGGACGGGATATGGTCTTTATGTCTATCCCTTTGTCCTTAGCGTGGCTGTTCCAGTACTCTAGCCGGAGGCTATCGACGGACTGGCCACCTGGCCTAGTCCCGAATAGAGTCAAGTCCTTGCCTCTCTTAGGCAAACCAGTCAAGAAATAAATGTCCTCCGGCTCGATTTCGAGCCGGTGTCCGCCAATGAAAAAGCACTGGTCCTATGCGCTCCACCTGTCAACCAGCCACTGTACGAAATCTACCTGAGCCCTCATGCCGGGAATGGTCCAGAATTTGTATAGTCCGCATGCCCTCAAAGCATCAAGTGAAGGCTGATGATTCCATGCGGCGGTATCCATGTCCTCATGCTATCGTTCTCGCCAATCTAGCATGATATATTCTCTGCATCAAGTATAAAGATTAATTAGATTGCTAGAAAACATTTTGATTGGTCCATTTTTGAGGAATTTTAGGTTCAAAACCCTTGTTGTGGGGTACGCACCCTCCACTTTAGACACAGTGCGTGGGTCCGCACTATGTCTACATGAAAGGTGCAGACCCCGAGCTTTTTCCCAATGGAGAAAAAGTTGGGGTCCGCGGGTCCTCAATGGTAAACTTGCGGACCCCCGCGCACGGGTTTTGCGTCTAAAAACTCTCCCAAAAAACAAAATGAGGGGCTAAATCAAAAAACTAAATGGTTAAAAATGAAGAGTAGGATGATGTGGATTACCTGGAGAAGACGGCGCTCGATTCTGACGGTTGGATTTTCCACAATCTTCACGGGAAGTTTTCTAAGCAAAAGCACTATTTTCTCACCCAAACTCGAACAGTAAAAATGAATTGACAAAGGCCCTTTTTATAAGTTTTTTGAGTAAATAAATCGCAAATTTGTTTATGTTTCACTTTGAAAAGGTATTTTGCAACGCTTTTATCCATTTCAAACAAGTATGAGTAATGTTTGTGTCTTTGTGCAGAATACAGGATTATTCAGGCGAAATCTATCATTTTCAACGAAAAAACAAGTAGAGTCATCTTTAAGCCCTTTTCTGACTCCTAAAACATGAAAAGATCGCCGAGCGTTTCTTTTACACCCGTTAAAACGGAATTAAAAGATGGTCCACTTGCAGCTCTTTTCCGACCGTAAAAACATGAAAAGATTGTCGGATTTTTGTCGTTTCAAATTCGATATTGGTTATAAAACGACGTGTCGTTGATCGTTTTTTTACTTTTTCGAGTCAATGACACTAATAACGAAAAGTACTCCTTGGTCGTAAAAAATCAAGCGGTTCTCTCAAGTATTATTTTATACTTTTTCGGGCTTGGGAGACACAAATTTTCGAAAAAGGTCAACCCTGGAGTCTTCTTAAGCTTTTTCAGACTCTCTAAAATTGATAAATGTTGAGTTTCTCCTATACAGGAGTCGTTAAAATTTCACAGTAAAGGACCTGTTCAATTACAAATAGGAACGACCACTCCTTCTTAGGGTTCAAATTTAAACTAAGTTGGACTCATCCGAAGGATGAGCTTATAATCAAGCAAATGTTATCCTCCTCAAGCTTGTCAAAAATAAAGAGGTACTTGCCAGAAATGGTGGGGGAAAAGAAAGGAAAATGAGTCTGTTTGTCATACTTTGTAACCACTCTTGAACACGACACTTTTATTCACCTGGGTTGGGAAATCCTTTGCCTAACAGTTGATCAAACCACATTGAAAGTCTTCGGCCGGTTTCTGGGTATTAACTTTGGGTCAATTTTCACCAAGCCATCTGTCGTGTCGTTATGTGTTCAAGAGGTCACTGCCAATAAGCCATTCATCTGCAAAATATCTGTCATCCATCTTGACCATCCCTGAGCTAGTCCTTGCAAATAAATTTCTTCAACTTGATCTATGATTTAATGTTGTGGGCTTGCCTACGACGGATCGCTTTCTATCGACATCATCTCATTATCTAGAAAGATGATCTATAAATCGTCAGTACCTTGAAATCGGCATGCCTCAATGGCAGGTTTCTCGACTTTGATGACAGTTTACATCACAGAAGAAATGCCCATGAAATATAAGGAAGTAGATTTGGTAAATATCATGGGAATAGGAGATAAAGTGGTAATTCCTTTGAAATTAAAATCGCCAATATTAAAGGAATACACTTTGGATGCACAAATTAATTCTGAAGCTATGTGTAGTTGCTGCAAATTTGGTGCAATTCCTTCTTATTATTGGTAGCCTACTAAATTATCCTTTAGATTTGTGAATAAAGAATTAATGGAGATTAACCATATATCTCCTGATTTTTTGGTTTACTTGAACCATGTACAGACATATGTTACTTTGTACAGTTTTGATACAGGATCAGATGTCCTATTGGGACAAGATTTTTTGAAGAAATTCCTTCCAGTCACCTTTGGCAAAGACTCAGTCACATTCACTACTGTTGAAGGAACGGTTATGATTCCTGCAAAGAATGATTACCAGCTTAAAGTCAAGCCCAGTGATGAAGACAATCTGTAGGATACCATGCAAGATCTTAGCAAAATCCAAAAGATTGTCAAGAATGCAGAAATACATGGCCAAAAGACATTGCAAGCAATCTCAAATAAGTTGCACCAAGATTGCATAGCAAGCAGGCTATACGCTTTCTGGACCAGAGAGAAATATTTTGTAGCATTACCTTGTAAAGAAGGGCATGTTCCTAAACCATAGAAAGCAAGTGCTAATCATATGTCTCCTACTAAACAGGCTTTGTGCAAACAGGAGATCCAGCAATTGCTTGAACAGAACCTGATTGAGCCCTGCAAAATACCTTCATGTGTGGCATTTTATACCAACAAACATAGTGAGCAGAAACATGGAAAGAAGAGGTTGGTAATTAACTACAAAGCTTTGAATGAGGCTCTAATGCCTATCAGGTATCCCCTTCCCAATAAAGAATTTTTGCTTGCTAAAATCGCCAATGCCAATGTTTTCAGCAAATTTGATCTTAAAAGTGGTTTCTGGCAAATTGGTATCATTCGAGATGATAGATATAAAACAGCCTTCACAGTTCCACATGGCCAAAACCAATGGACAGTAATGCCATTTGGTTTGAAGAATGCTCCTTCTAAGTTTCAAAAGCAGATGGAAGATATTTTTGGAGGGGTAGAGTATGTGATTGTATATATTGATGATCTCCTCGTATTTAGTAAGGATGTAAATACTCATAAGCTACATTTAGAAAAATTATATGAAATAGTGTAGAAGCATGGTTTAGTTCTATCTGACTCACT
Organism: Pinus tabuliformis; assembly: GCA_031772625.1. Classification (NCBI taxonomy): domain Eukaryota; kingdom Viridiplantae; phylum Streptophyta; class Pinopsida; order Pinales; family Pinaceae; genus Pinus; species Pinus tabuliformis. The sequence goes on from CM062806.1 coordinate 655,661,732, forward strand.
GGAAAAGTTTCAAATTGGAAAAGTCAGAATAGACTATTTACGATTACATATTGAACAGGGTCACATAGAGCTTCAACCTCATATCCTTCTTCATCTTCTAAAATTTCCTGATATTTTCTTTGACGTAAAGATGCTTCAGAGACTTTTAGGTTGCTTGAATTACATCTGTCAGTTCTATGAAAAGAAATGTCAAGATACTAAGATTTTGCATAAAAGGTTGAAGAAATAAAAAGTTGAATGGTCTAATGAAATGACTATGGCAGTAAGGAACATAAAAACAAAATTAGAGAACTTCCCACTGATCTCCCATTTATTCTTGAAGCAAATGCATCTGATAATACATGGGATGAAGTGTTATTATAGAAACATGGAAGGAAAGAACTTGTTTGTGCATATGCTTCTGGTACTTTTGATGACACAGAAGCTAAGTATCCATCTTCCCACAAAGAGATACTTCCTGTCAAGAGAGGAATTCAAAGATTCAGATTGTTTTTAAAAAGTGTCAGATTTTTAGTTAGAACTGATCTGAAACATATGAAAGGTATTTTGTCCAGCAAGGAATTGTTAGAAGAAGGAAAAACCAAGGTTCTAAGATGGGCTATCTGGCTAGAAGGCTTTGATTTCGATATTGTCTATAAATTAGGTGCAGAAAATTATTTAGCAGACATGTTGACAAGAGAAGGAGCTCGAGAAATCAAAGACATCAAGATGTTCAGACCCCTGTACAAAGGAGAAACCTCTTCAAGTAAAAGTCCAATCTAGTCTAGTGTCTGTCAGTCTAGAAAATGTTCAGTATTAATCTATAGTTAGTGTAAATATGAGTTTTGTTGGGATTGTTTTGTTTTAAGAGTCAAGTCATTACCTATAGAAGTATTACAAATTGTGTTGCAGAAATGGTTTGATTCAGAGTCATCCATGTTTACATGCAGTAGAGAATTACCTTATAGAGATAGGCCTTGGAGAGTCTTTTATGCATTATCCCGTGACCATGTTCCCATTTATTTTGGTTCTGTCCAAAGTACAGATTGGACCTGGCAAGATTACTTTACCATTCATTAGAGGGCTAGGATACATGGTTATGTCAGAGTCATTTTTTATGCTACACAGGTAGATAGTGCTGTAAATTGGTGGAGTCCTTGGTTTAAATTGTTTCTGTTCAAATATATGCCTAGAGTCACTTGGATGTGTGAAAGTGGTTTTCCAGACACGATCAACACACTTGTTTGGGAACTCCACATTGCTGCACAAAATGATTACACTGTAGAATTTGAATTCATTCATGAAGATACAATAGTAGTCCAGAATGACAACAATCACCATGAACCAGAATTTAAATTGTTTATTAGTTTTCAAGGAGAAATTTCTGTGGATCCGAGGCACTCACCTTCAAATGTTTTCTCATTTCCTTTCTATTGTTGTTTCTGAGAAGAAGCACCACCATGGTTAGATGATTCATTAGCACCAGAAATATTTTCTCCTGACATTGAGCAATTATTAGAAAGAGAACAGATAGACATATATGAACAAGATCATGATAGTTCTGATGGAGAATGGGATAACAGTGACTAATGTGTATGATCACTCTTTTGATATCATATACACTTTATGAAAGTATTTAAAGTTTTCATGGGTTTTCTTAAAATATCCACTTTGTAATTATTATGAGCCGATGTCCTAGATTCCGGTCGTCTTGTCTATAGATCATATAATCTTTATTTTTAGGTAGTGTCAGATTTGGTCCCCATATGGCTCTGCCTTTAAGGGACGAGATAATAGGTGGTAGTAACCACTTGCCTGAATCTTTTAAGTACGCATTACTGTTAGTCCTTCGGATATTATTTCCTGCGTGATATTCATACCGAAAGAAGATTCCATCTATTACAAGTTTCCGGTAAAAGTTTTAACCAGTTAACTCTCTAGGATATTATAAATCGTAGCATTGTAAGATAGAGGGGCGTTTGGAGTTGGAGAGTCATTTGTGTGTTTGATTCAAGTCTAAGTCTGAGCTCCCTACTCTGCATCTGCAAGAAATTTTTCGATCTGCTTGCATCACGGAGATCTAACTCTCAGTTCTTATGAGTTGCATAATTTGGTAAATCTACAGTCCTTAGTATTAAAATATTATATAATTTTTTTGGTTTAACTAATTGAGGTTTTGAACTTTCAATCTCATAGTTTACTAAATACTTTAAACCATGACCATTTCCAATTTAGCTTCCCTTAGACTATTTTATTTATGATTGAGAATAAGAATGAAATATTATAATATCAACAACGAATCTACCATTATAATGCTAGTGGCATCAATGAAGTTGTATAAAATGTTTCTTTAAATTTAAAGAAACATGTATATTATTTTTTCAGAGACAAATGCTAAGATTAAGCACTAGAGAAATGACACATCATCTTGCTATAAAATGAGTCTCTAAACTCAATAAGTCAAAAATAGGCCCTTTCCTCCTTTACTTATTTCTTCAATAGATTTAGATGTTTTTTGATATCAGATGGGAAGGAGCAGTCAAATATACGCATAGCATCCATGGATCTTGAACACCACTAGTAACTTGACTGTGTCAAGGTTACCCTAACCACCCTAACAATCCCCCCTTTAAACTTGAATAAGGGAGATTAACCTAGGGTCAATCATTAATCAACCATCTCACTTGATATATCACATTCATCCCATCCTTCCTTTTGTCGATGCACGGCCTTCCAACCCACTATTTTATGCTTTGTGGATCTCGATTTTTCCCTGTTCACATTATTCTTTGAATTTCAACTTAGAGTTAAGATCAACTATCTACACACATACTTTATGAGGCCATCATCACTCTAATACTAGTTGTTAGGATCACAGGACTAGGACCACTTTATATGGAGTCTTCTTTCCTTTAAATGTGTTATATTCCACATGAATACCATGGAAAAATGAAGTAAACTCTTTCGATAATAAAGGATCCATGCTCAATCTTGGTGCTCTCTAAACAACCGAGGGTGGAGCTATCACCTAATTCCTTAAACTTTCTAAGATTTCAAATGAAGGATTACAGGATTGTAATTAATATGCACGTACCATTTAGTCCCTACCAAAAATTTATAAGTGAGGAGCATAGGCTTGAAAGGACAAGTAAGAAAAATGTGGATTATACACAAAAGCCTTCTTGGTATATTCTTTAAGTTTCTCGGTGATCTAGGTAGCAAGAAGATCGATTACTGTAGTGATCATAGTGTGGATTATTTTGGGGTAATATTATAGTGATATTCTCCTTGCTATCTCATGATTATACTCACCAAAATGTTGATGAACAGTGGTTCTCAGTGATGTTCGATGATAGCGGATGTTGTAGTGATATGATAAGTGATATAAGGTACTACATGATGCTGTTAAATGTTACATGATGAAGGAATGATGAGGCCATAGTTCAGGGATATATCGCAACGTAGGAAAATTGTAGTTTTCACGTTTTGGTGCCATGAAGTAATCAAAAAATCAAGAGAAGAAGGACAATTGTGTGTTGGTTTAGGAATGGAAGTATAGGTCAAGGGTTTTGGTTTTGGTATTTTTCAATTGGAATCTCTATAAGAAGAATTTGTGTGGGTTTTCCTCTCAAATAGTGAAAGGTTTTGGCCCTGGCAGAATGAAAACATATTGTGTTCTTGTGTTTTTGTTTTTGGTATCTATTTGAGAATTAATGAAGACACGCTATAATAATATGAAAAGGAAGATTGTGTTAACAAGAATAGGTTGCAACACCTCACAAATAGTTATCATGCAAAGAAGAATCTCATTAATTCAATTTGCCCTAGACTCCATGTTTAAGAATCTAGGGAAAATGTAGTTAATGTGATTCTTATTAGCATTGAATCTTAACTATACTTATTTTGTCTTGATTGTGGGTCAACCTTGCCTTCCTTTTCTGCACATGGTTTAGTTATTTTAACCTTCAATATTTTTGCCATCAACTTGTCCTTCTCTATTTGGCATAGAGACCAAAAGTTGTTGAATGAGGTAACCTTCTTGTTCATGCAAATTTTTTACCTTGATTATTAGTGTATTATGTTTATCTTCCTTTCTAGGTCTTCTAGATGGAAGATATCCTACATCATTTGATGCACTTTAGTTTCATGTAAATCAGGGTTTCATGTGACCTTCTTCATTGCTCCTTAAGAGAATGTGTTTATCACGTACATCACTTTGATGTCTCCAATTTTTACTATGTGATGGAATCTTTCATAAATATCCCTTTTTATAAATTCAGAGGAGACCTTTTGATGACTTTAGCTACCTAGAGGACTACGTCTATTCTCCTTCTTCATGCAAGGAATCTTGATAGCCCATAAAATTCATACATGTCCTTACAATCATGAATTCCTTTAAAAAAACTTGAATATAGAATAAAAGGATACTTACTTGTCATGTGAAGATGAAATATTCACTTTGATGCTTTCTTGAATGATCTCCTTCAATGCGAATTAGGTAGGGTAACGTTTAATTCAAATTCTCTTTCATCAATTATTGCTTGTGTACTTCTTAACATTATCTTTGTTCCTTATTATTTTTCATGTTGGATACATCAAAATATCAATCAAACCAATAAGACAGTGAAAACATAGTTAGGCTCCAAGGTAGGGCTAAAAGCCCCTCCTCTTGAGGGGAAAACCTGTAAATATCTTTTTATAGATTCTTCGCAAATGACTACATTGACCTTCATAGTTACAGTTGACCCATAGAGCCTCTCCTAGATCAAGACACAATCATCCTTCACTAATTCTTCTATCATCACTGTGCAACACCATGTATCACCAGCCTCATCATTTAAAACAGGCATTGAATATCATCAGTGATCACTGAGTAGACTAAGCATGACCGTCATCATTGAACTACTATGGAGGACTTATGAATTGTTAGACTGTGGCACATACCTGAAACTATGTTTCTACATTATGATCTGAAATCTTAGTGTGATATGAAACAATGTCTCTTTGCATTATGATCTGAAACCTTATTGTGAGATGAAACTGTGTCTCTCTATGTTATGATCTGAGCTTCCTATATTAAAGATACATTTTTGAGAAGAGTCTTCGGTGAAAATCACATAGAGAAATTTTTGTTGACGCATTTTGAACCAACCAGTGTGGTTCATTGTCGACAAAAAATTCTCTATGTGATTTTCGCCGAAGATTCTTCTCAAAATTGATATGGATCACAGAACCCTAAATTCATTAAAGATACATTCTGAAACTTGAGCTCCTGTATGAGAAATATAGTCCAAAAAACTAATGGTCGAGCTCCTGTAGCTGACCCAAAAATCTCATAAGATATGTGTGTTTTTTCTTCTCTGGATAGCGAGGGTATATGCCTATATATGGTAGTTAGACATCTATATTTGAGCTGAAATATACGAATGAACAGTTGTGTCTATTTGTTTGAGTTGACATGAACCGACATATATATATATATATATATATATATATATATATATATATATATATATATATATATATATATATATATATATATATATATATATATATTCATTGGAGCCGAGATGAAGCTTCTTTCTGCATACATTGAGGTTGACTTATGGATGACTATGCTTGTCATCTAGGAGATATTTTACATTGAATTCTTTTACAACTGTAACAACACTTCATATACATGACTCTAAATTATATTTATGACAAGATGAAAAACCCCTAAAGACATCAAGAAGAAGTCTTTGACCTATAATAAAAACTTCTTTCTCATGAAACCCATGATGCAAGTTTTACAAAATACATTTTATTATCTTTTTCTTCATAAATTCAAGTGTAGTTATGATTCAATGCTATAGAAATATTTGGAAGCTCATATCGCTGGATAATGGAGGAAGCTGAATAAAAGGGACAAGGAAAGAGGGGGTAACAAAACTCTCTTATGATTAATATAGTATCCCTCACAAAAAGGTCCTATCATAAGCTCCTACATCTTTTGATTATGATAATAAGATGCATCATGGAATCAAATAAGCATTAGAAGCAACAACTTGTAACTTATTGCATACTTTTTATTATATTTTTTTTATGATATGAGTTAGAGTTGGATACTTTGCTTTGTGGTCTAATGTGCATTTAATGTGGGATTAAAGGATAAAAGAAAGGAATTTTTGAAAAGACCTTGGTAAAAAATCGAATGCGACAAGGGAGAGGAATTATAGGAGGAAAATCCTCCTCATTTACTATCCCTCCATTTGAATATTCCTCCATTAGCTCAGAGTGAAAACAACGAAATCATGAGGACTAGAAGGCAAACGAGCAAGTGGAGACAAAGCACCAGTTTATATTGAGTTTGGGATATGAGCCTCCCTAATTTTAAGGAAGTCGTTGGAGACTTCCGACGTATAAGTAGAGAGGCCTAGGACCTCAGTAGGATCCAGATTTTTTATTATAAAACTCTACTCTATTTTCGAGCTGCAAGACTTGTGACAGTTTTTTATGTATCCATTGTTTTGATAATAAGAATGAGTTTTATTTTGAGCCAGCACTGAGTTAACTCAGAGGGCTAAAGCTCTTGGGTTAGGGCCCAACCCTAGTAGCCAAGGTCCTCTTTATTGTACATGTATGCTAGCATAGATTCATAGTTTAATTGCTCATCTACTTAAGTAGTTGTATTTCCATTTGTAGATTAGATTGGTTGTATGTTAGTTTGCTTCCATTTGTGCCCTTTTTCAATTAGAAGGTTAGAAAGGAGATAAAGTATCACCATAAGGTTGTCAGTAGGTGTCTTGGCCTCACTTCGTCCCTTTGGGACCATGACTTGAGGAAGAGACCCTTCAGCAACCCCAAAAAAGCACATATTTCTATTTCTTGCATGAGCTTTGGAGTTTGTTGTCTTGATTCAGTGTTTGGATCATTTCATTGTCATCCTTTTCCATTACTATATTTCCACAATAAGATGTCACTCATTTTTTCATTCCCTTCATCACTTTCTTCAACTATAACATAGGCAATTGATTCATGCTTTTGTAGGTTATGAAAATGTATCTTGTTGCATAGTTATTGGAAGACAAACATGTTTTAAGCACAATAGCTACTTCAGGAGGAGACCCAGACTTCATTACTAGTAGCCACCTTCCACATCATCCACCTTAGCCTTCTCTTGTTCCACCATCAGCCTCACTAATTTTTTTGTCTTTTTTCATTGAAATTCCCCTAGATACATTGAGCGAATCTAACCATATATTCTCTTGGATATCGACTCCTGAGTGTTCCTAGACTTTCTAACAACCCATCCCAGTCATCACACACCTTTTCCAAGATTCCCAACACCTAAAACACCTCACATGTAGGTTTCTTGTAATTCCTATAGGATCATCCTGTAGGTTTTCCTGAAACGGCCTGTTTTGAGGCCGAATTGATGGGGAACATCTAGGAAGCCACAAAAAGCCTCCTAGGACCCTACCACACCATCCAACCACCCCATAAGTATTTTAGCCATCCTCAATCAGCTTCCATCCACCTGTCACATCCATAAGAAAAATTAATTTGCCTACTTTATTTTGCCATAAAAAACCAAAACGTGAAAACATATTTAGTTTAGTTTTATTTCTTACACATTAGTATGGCTTGATGCTCTTTACCTATGTAGCTTAGATAATAGCATTAGGTTAGTTTTGTTTTAGAAATTCTTCTAAGAATAGTTGTTTAAATGGTTAATTAGGAGATGGTGTTATTTAGCATTACATGTTGTTTTCTTCAGTACTATAGTAGAGTATCTCTCTTAGAATATATTTTCTCTTCTTCCATCAAAGAACCAATCTTCTTCTGACTCTATAGAATTGTGGCTTGGAATGCCTGGGGCCTCTCACCGAATGAATAGTGACAACAGGTAGGACCTTCACTTTTTCTTATGCATATAGCACTGTCACCTCCAAGTTTGTACAAACTTCGGGTTGATAAGTAAAGTTGGTGGCCCAGGAGTTGCAACATCTTGCTGCAATACTAGCACTCATCACTTCTGGAACTATTGTTGGGGAGGTGTCTGAGTAGAATGTGATTATTGCTTTCTTTTCTTCTATCTCTTGTCTTCAATTTTCTACCATTATTTCATTTCTGCAAAAGTAATCTAGTAGCTTCCTTTCTTTCATTTGTCATTATCTACTTTCCTTTCCATTCTGCAAGTAGAATTTCAATTTAGCAAGTAGTTTTTTCATTTTGTCAGTGATTTTCATTCAATCAACGATTTCATTTCTGCAAAGTACTTTCCAGCCTAAAATTTTTTACAAAACCAACCAAAAAATATTTCCTTTCATGCTTTGCAGGAATAGGGACAACTTGGGGAATTTTTTTCCAAATTCCCCCACTTCATCCAATAGCCAACCTTCTCTCTTCTTTGGTGGCTGTAAACCAGAGGAACCTTTGGGTGAGAAACCTGACATATTTGAAGAACCTATAGGGGAAGAAGAAGAAGAGGAACCCATTCCTACTAAACCAATGGCTGAAAACTGAAATGACAGAGGGAATAGAGAGAGTTGAGGGTGCCTTCCCCATTAGTGAAACCAACGAGGACACTAAGATGAAGAATATAATCCCCTCTACCCTGCCTCATTTCCATGGCCTAACCACAGAGGACCCCGACACTTTCCTATTTGAGTTTTCTATTATATGTTGATCCTATGACTATACAGATGATGAGAAAAAGTTAAAACTATTTCCATCTACCCTAAAGGATGTAGCATTGTGTTGGTTCATGGGTTTACCTGGAGATAGCATCACAACTTGGGCTTAGATGCAACAAGATTTTAACAAAAAATATCAGGACTAATGTAGGTCAAAGGATACTAAAGAAGAAATTTTTAGGATGACCATGGGTGAGGATGATTCCTTAGAAGACTACAAAGAAAGGTTCCAGCTCAGTTACAAAAGGGACAGGTGCACACTTGACCTTGAGTCCCTAAAGTTGGTCCTGCTCAGGGGAGTAAGAGAACACCTTCTCGATAACTTACACTTGTTAGTAGGAGGAGATATCTACAAATTACCCTATGAGGATATCAAGACTGTCTTTAGAAACCATTTTAGGGAAGCCAAGAAAAAGGGTAGGAGTAGTCAACCTATGTCCAGTACATCATCTTCCAACTCATCCATCAAGGGTGAAATTTGAAATATGCTAGAAGATTTCAAAAGTGAGATGTTGCAAACCCTTGACTTACAATTGGACACCATGAACATCAAAAGGAAGCAAGAGGAAGTAGAGAGAACCTTCGCCATCTTTTGTCCTAGATGCACTAGGAGGAATCCTAGGAATGAATGTCCATTGAACTATATTCGAATTTGCTCAGTCTGTGAAGAAAACCATTCCACAGACAAATTCCCTTCTTTACCTGGACCCAAAGTTGTATATCAAGGAGCTGAAAGGATCACTGAATAGCTTTGCTACATCAACCAAAGGAGACCTCCTAGGCCCAGACCATACCAGTAGGGCATGCAAGGGTCATCCATGAATATTAAAACCCCAACCAAACCACGAATATACCTTCTTGGGGACCCCCTACTCAGCCTTCCTGGTATACACCCCCTCCTTGGTCATATGCATCTAAGTATCATTCCCAGTTATCCAGCTAGTCATTTCAACCTTACGCTCCACCAAAACCTCAGTGGAATACACCACTCCAAGGGTGGAGGCCCCAATACAATAATGCTCCAACGATATTGCCTCCTCCACCTACCCAACCAAAACTCCTACACTTTTCTCCACCCAAGCAACCCCAGATGTCTGTCTAGCCAAATCCGAACCTGAACAATAGGCAAGCTCAACAAGTATGCAGTGGAGAGACATCATATCCAGCTTATGCTATAGAAATCTAGGATATCAACCTAAGATCTGGGAGAATTCCCTCGTATAACTGACCTCCCCCTCCACATAGGGAGGTTGAGGAAGAAAGAGAGGAAATCAAACTTAAAGTAAATCCACCCTTTCCTAATAGATTAGCCCAACCACTCGAGCCTACCCCAGAAGAAACTAAACTTCTGGGAGAATTGAAAAATCTATGTCTAAATATTCCCCTTCTCCAGGCAATAAAAGATGTTGTCACAATATATTAAGGAGAAATGCTTCAAGCATCTAAGAAGAAGAAAAAGGGATGCCCCCACCATTTATGTCATTAGGAAACTGTCTGACTTAATGTTGGGGTAGGTAATATGTTTGAAATATTTGAACCCTAGAAGCCTTGTAGTAGATGTGCACATCAATGGCACCATTATCCCACACACTCTGATCGATCTTGGGGCTACCATTAATGTGATGACCAAGGACACCATGCTCAAGCTCAACCTCCAAGGGTCATTGAGGAAGACCACAACAATTCTGCATCTTGCAAACCATTCCACAGTCACCCCTAAGGGAATTGTGGAGGATGTGATGGTCTCCATTTACTCCTTAGAGTACCCTGCAGATTCTCTAGTTCTCCAGCCTAAGGCTAAGCTTACTAGTTACCCTCTCATCCTTGGGAGGCCATGATTGGCCACAACCGATGCTTACATTAGCTACAAAGCAGGGATATGACCATCAAGAATGGGTATATGTCCAAGCAGATAGTCCTATACCCTCCTGTCACACAGAATGAGTCGTTCTTGTGGACAAGACCGACCTCCCTAGTATCTAATGATATCTAGCGACAAGCAAGCCAATCAAATTCTATCTTTCTCTAAATATGCAATTTTAAAGGCAAATAAGTGTTTTAGGCCTACCTTGGGTCCAATGCAAGTTTGTGGAAGCCTCGCTCCATTGATCCAAATGAGCTCCCTCGTAGAGAATATGCAAATACAAACAAGCACACAAATTAAATAGCACCTGAAAAGCCAATATAATAAAGCATACTTATCATGATGATCAAGGAATTCATGAAACAAATCACATAAGACAATTTGTTGAGAAAAATGAATCTGATCGTATTAATTTAAATCAAAGAAGAACTTTACAACATGTGCCTTGATGTTGTACAAGCTCCTCGTAGGGTCTAGAAAGAAGTCTCCTCTACTTTGACAAGTTTCACTCTCTTCCCAATGAAGCCAAAACGTATGTGATATCTCTTCTCAAGCTTAACTAGGAATTCTCAATTCCACCAGCATTTACCCTCAAAAATGTTTAGCTTCTAACCTCGCTAGCAACCATCCCAATGCCTTAATTTATAGTGCAATGGAGGGAAGTTACTAGGTCCACCTTTAAAGGGATAAAGCCCTCCTTCAAAGGGATAGATCCTCTCATCAAGTGATTAGCTCCTTCACTTTTGGGATGCATGAACCACCTAGGAGCGAACCATCCATGTCAAGATTCCTTATAGAATCATCTAGAATTAACCCAACGTGAGTTTTTAAGAATAAACTTGTGCCTTTTTTACTTTCACAGGGGTCCGCAACCACTCCTTTAGAGACAGAGCAGGCAGGTCCGCAGGTAACACAAAAAAAGGGTGTGGGACCACAGGCAATAGTGAGAGAAAGTGCGAAACTAGAGCTTTATTGATTTTTAGGGTCTTTCTCTCATTTACAAAGCTTGACATGAAGAGTTGAGGTTTGAGACTTGCTTAGGAGGACATTATGAATGATGATAGACCCATACTGACTGCAAATAGTCATGGTGACAGTATTTTATGTAACAGATTGCCCCCTAAAGTGCGAAGTCTGTAGTAGATGAGGATTTCATTTATCATGTAGGAAGAGTGAAGTAATTTATAATTTCGAGGATTATCTTGTGGAGAGCCCGGTTGGAACCTGTAAAAACATTCAATGCAAAATATATATATATATATATGAGATCATATCATCGCTGAGGTAGGCATTCCCATACTCATATCAAAACTGACTAGAAAACTAACTACTGCTCTGATATGGGAATGATCTTGTAATACATCACAAGTATAGACACATGTAGACATAGTATGAATGCAACCATATGTTTATGAATAGTCCACTGTATAATGAATACAAAATTCCCCGCAGCCTGGATGGTGGAAACTATATCCAGGGTATTGATTTCTACTCCCTGAAATAGTATGATTATAACCATGCGAATGAATGTGTTGAAGTCGAACATGGTAGAAACCACTTGATTACCAGTCAATGAAGTAAATTGTTAACAAGTGTGAGAGAAACCACCAGTAATGTCAATGGCTCTCAAAGTACTCAGTACAATCCACGAGATGTGAATAGATGTGTTGATGTCGAACATGTCACAGAATCCTTTGATCGAAGGTCAATGATGCAACCTGTCATCGAAGGTGAGAAACCTGCCATTGAGACATGCAAATCCCAAGGTACTGATGATTTCTAGATCATCTTTCTAGATAATGAGCTGAAGTCGATAGAAAGCGATCTGTCGTAGGCAAGCCCACAACAGGAAATCATAGATCAAGTTTGAAGAAATTTAGTTGCAAGGATTGAATCAGGGATGGTCAAGATGGATGACAGATATTTCCCAGATGAATGGCTTATTTGCACTGACCTCTTGAACACATAACCACACAGCAGATGGTTTGGTGACAATTGACCCAAAGTTAATACCCACAAACCGGCTGAAGACATTCAATATGGTTTGATCAACTGTTAGGAAAAGGATTCCCCAACCCAGGTGAATAAAAAGTGTCATGTTCAAGAGTGGTTACAAAGTATGAAAAACAGGCTCATTTTTCTCTCTTTTCCCCCACCATTTTTAGCAAGTACCTCTTTATTTTTGATAAGCTCGAGGAGGATAACATTTGCTTGATTATAAACTTAGTCTAAATTTGAACCCTAAGAAGGAGTGGTCTGTTCTTGTTTGTAATTGAACAGGTCCTTTACTATTAAATTTTAATGATTCCAGTTTAGGAGAAACTCGGCGTTTTTCAGTTGTAGAGAGTCTGAAAAAACTTAAGAAGACTCCATGATTGTCCTTTTTCGTAAATTTGTGTCTACCAAGCCCGAAAAAGTATAAAATAATACTTGAGAGAACCGCTTGATCATTACGACCAAGGAGTACTTTTCATAATTAGTGCCTCTGATCCGAAAATGTAAAAAAGCGATCAATGACACGTCATTTTATAACCAATATCGAATTTGAAATGACAAAAATCCGGTAATCTTTTCATGTTTTTATGGTAAAAAAAGAGCTGTAAGTGGACCGTTTTTTTAGTTCCATTTTAATGAGTTTAAAAAGAAAAACTCGGCGATATTTTCATGTTTTAGGAGTCAGAAAAGAGCTTAAAGGCGGGTCTAATGTTTTTTCATCGAAAATGACCGATTTCGCCTGAAAAATCCTTTATCCTGATCAAAAACTCAAACATTACTCATACCTGTTTAAAATAGATAAAAATGCTGCAAAAGTTGCCTCTTTAAAGTGAAACAGAAATAAATTAAAAACTCATTTATTCAAAAAAATTATAAAAAGTGATTTTGTAAATTCATTTTTACTGTTTGAGTTCTGGGTGAGAAAATAGAGCTTTTGGTCAGAAACTTCCCGTGAAGATTGCGGAAAATCCGTTCGTTGGAATCGAACATTGTCTCCTCCAAGTAATCTACATCATCCTACTCTTTAATTTCATTCGTTTCAAATTTGTTTTTAGGCTTAAATTTCATTTTTAAGGGATTTTTAGGTTAGAAACCCACGTGCGGGGGTCCGTAGGCATCACACAGGTAACCTGCGGACCCCAACTTTTTCGTAAAAGGAAAAAAGTCAGGGATCTGCACCTGCCATGAAGGCAAAGTGCGGACCCACACACTGTCTCTAATAGAGAGGGTGTGGTCCCTGCAGCAAGGGTTTTTAAACATAAATTTCTCAAATTTCACCCAAAAAATTTTCTTTTAGATATTCTAATTCGCCTTTTTGTTGAATGTAGAGTATACATCGTGCTTGATTGGTGAGAACGGGAGCATGAGGATGTAGATCTCGCCACAATAAATCATCAACCTTCGATTAATGCATTGAAGGCATGTGGCTTATATAAATTCTGGGCCATACTTGGCATGAGGGCCCAGGTGGACTTTTTGCAGTGGCTAGTAGACAGGTGGAGCATACAGGACCAGTGCTTCTTCATTGGTGGTCATCAGCTTGAAATGAAGCCGGCAGACATTTACTTTTTGGCTGGTTTGCCTAAGAGAGGTGAACACTTGACTCTATTCGGGAATAGGCTAGGTGGCCAGTCTGTCGATAGCCTCCAGCTAGAGTTCTGTAACAGCCAGAATAGAGACAAAGGGATAGAAATCAAAACTATATCCCTTCCTCAAATCAAGGTAATTGCATTTACTGTTACCAGGCTCTGCTAGAGCAGAACACTACATGTAGCCACTGGATCCCAAATGCGAATGGAAGTAGACTACTTTTGAGGCACCATCTTCAACTAGTGCAATGCTGTGTTGGCTAATATAAAAGGCCAACTGACTAGAGCAAAGAATGGACAACTGAAGACCTTTGGACATGGTGCTTTAGTCGTGAGATTTGGTCTGGAGAGGGTTCCAATGTTGGTCCCACAGCATCTCACTGTTGGAGCTGGACTTCCCCGAGAGCCCAAACTGATGCAATGGGTTGCAGTTATGGCCTGTCGTCCTGAGGAGGGGAAAAAAGTCGTTCAATTCACTGCTGAGTATTTCCATTGGTTGGAAAACCAAGTTTTTGCTATTCAGGACTTTCCTAACGCTGGGGTAGATTTTCGTGGTGACCCAGACATGGCTTTTCCACCAGGAGAGCAATGGGATGACTCAGGTAAAATCATTTTCAACATTTTGTAATTTATTATTTTTTTTTTATCTCGTCCCAAAATTGATAATAAAAGTTTCAAATGGAGATATAGGTCCACAGCGACCAGCCGCTCTCTGAAACTATGAGAGGAAACAACTGGCTGTAGCAGCACCAGTCCCACTGGACGAATCAGCAGAGACCTTGGCCAAATTGGAGAGCCATCTAGAGCGATTGACATCAGACATTTCAGAGACCAGCATAGATGACATTCCTCTTAGGCTACAACTCTATGTGATTGGGGTCCTAGGACCTTTCAGGAGGTTTCTTTGTAGGGTGGCCCGTATAGTGTTTCCTTATTGAGATCATCACCAGTGATAGGATGATCACCTGTTGTAGACACATATGACATTTTTTGCTTTTTGTACTATCATTTTTTCCAATCATAAGGTGTTTTTCAACCTATGATCGAAGACGATGTATATTTTGACACACTCCTATATTATATTATATCACTATTACCAGCTTATCTTGTAAAACATGTTATGGAATGTTTTTAAATTTACTTGTATGATTATTGCAAATGTCTACTTAAGATTCGAGAAGCAATTGCATCTGCTAATGTATTTAAATATCTTGGAATATGCTGATATTCAATATAATCAAATTCGCATTCCAAGAGACGAACTCTAAAAAATAATCTCAATAACACTAGATTTCTAATGGCATATACTCTATTAAGTTGTAATACAACAAGTTCAGAATCTAACCTCACTTTCAAACTCCGAATCCCAAATTAAATAAATTCAGATAATAACTCAATCACTACACTATACTCTGCAATGTTGTTTGTTGTTTGACTGAGGCTTACCCCATGCATAGATACCAACTCGTAAGAGGGAAAATAGATAACCCAATCTGCGGAAGAAATGTTCCATGTATTATGACAAGCACCATCAGCAAAACCAATGTATGTTTGGAGAGGCGTCGACATCTGCAAAAAACCAAGATAATCAGGAATAATGATGAGAAACACTCTCTAAGCTAAGCACACATTTTTAAACTAAAACACACCAACTAGAAATAAAACTAACCCTAACTAAAAATATCCACACCCAGATTTAAGCATAATACCTCTTGAGATAAAGACCATTTCTAAGTTTACCTAAAGAGACCCCGTCAAAGTCTACCAATTCATAGGCCCCTTTTGCTAGCTTTCACTTAACAACATAAGGACCATGCCACATGGGTACGAATTTCCCAGCGCCTAATTTATCATTTGCTTGATCGTACAATAAGACTAGGTCTCCTTCCGAAAAATTTCGAGGGGTAGCATTTCAATCATACTGAGCTTTAATACGTTTGGCATGAGTTTCAATCACTAATGCAGCATCACATTGATTCTCATCTAGTTGAGCAAAGTATAACAAACATTTCTCCTCTTTGGAAGTGGCTGGAAGTAATTCGATGGGCATTTGCAATGACATGATTTCGCATTCAATAGGTAACACAACTTCCAGACCATAAACTAGTTGGAAAGGAGTGAACCCGGTTGACATTTTTACTAAGCTTAGATATGCCCAAAGCGTTGAAAATAGCATGTTATGCCAATTTGACCTATGAATCCCAATGATTCGTCGGATCATGATGACTAGAACTTTGTTGATGGCTTCAACCAGACCATTAGCCTGTGGATAATATGGAGTTGAACTGTCATGACGCAAGTCAAGTTGGCCTGTAAGTTCAGTCATCATAATGTTTCGAAAATGACACCCATGATCAATGATAATCGCTTGTGGAACACCAAACCTAGAAATTATATGATTGAACATGAAAATCGTAGCAGTTTTACCATCTGCCTCAAATGTAGGCATCGTGTTGGCCCATTTGGTAAAATAATCTACTACAAGGATAATATACACATGCCCCCCGGGTGAGTGAGGGTTACATGTAATAAATCGATACCCCATTTCGCAAAAGGACCGACGACAATTATAGGGTGGAGAGGAGCAGGTGGAGCGTGCATCTTTCGATCAAAACTTTGGCAGTTGTGGAATTTTCAGACCGCATTAATACAATCTTTAAATGAAGACGACCAGAAATAGCCAGCGCGCAATATCTTTTGGGCTGTGGCAAACCCAGACATATGACCACCACATGCTCTAGAGTGACAGTCATTTAGAACCCTTTCAGCTTCCTCATGAGTTAAACAACATCGAAAAATAGAGTCCGCCCCATGGTGATTAAGTGTATCTCCAATAATTTTGAATTGTTAGGACTGGAATCGTATTTTTTGACGTTCTAACTTTGAAATTTCTGGCCGAAAGGATTGGGTCTGGAGATAAACGATGATATCCCCATACCATGGATCTAAAGTGTTGATTAGAAACAAGGATTCATCCGCAATGGGATCCTTCGCCACAGTTTCCGTGTCAGCACGCGAGAAGTCACACATTAACTCCACAAAAACTAAAGATTTCTTCAACTTAGACTTTTCAAATTCCAAGTCAAACTCCTATAGGATCACAATCCATTTGGAGTACTTGCCCCCTAGCAATTGTTTGGTCAAAATATAGATCATAGGGTTGCAATCAGAAATTACTATAGTTTTACGTAGTAAAATGCAATGACGAAAACGTTGGACAACTTGAACAACTGCCAATGCCAATTTCTCCACATGTGAGTATTTTAGCTTAGTTGGATTTAAAGTTTGACTAAGGTAATATATCATATGTTCAGTACCGAATTCATCTTCCTAAACTAACACCATTCTGATGGTGGAATGGGAGGCAGCAAGATACAAGAAGTAGTCCTGGTTGTACTTGGGAGGATGCAATAACGGTGCATGGGTCAACGCGTGTTTTAGTGCATCAAAATATTTGTCAGTTATCTCATCACAAAAGAATGGAGTATTCTGTTTCAACAACCGGGTAAAACCCTTTGTGATCTCAGCATAGTTAGGAATGAATCGACATAAGAAGTTTGCTTTCCCTTGCAAACTTTGGAGTTGGCGAAGACTCGAAGGAGGAGGAAATTTGACAATAGCTTCAACCTTCGAGGGATTGATGCGGATGTCGGCTTTCAAAACAACAAACCCCAGTAACCGACCCATTTCTATATAGAAAACACACTTGTGTGGATTCAACCTAATTCGATAATGCCTACACATCATAAAGATTTCTCGTAAATGGATGAGATGATCAGCTCAATGTAATGAATGAGTAGGTAAATCATTGAGATAGGGTTGCACAATGTGATTGATGTCATGAAATGCATAAGACACGGCTCTTTGAAAAGTTGCCCTGACGTTCTTGAGCCCAAAAGGTAATTTTCACTAAGAAAATGTCCCCCATGGACAAATGAAAGCCGTTTTTGGTTGATCAGCAGGTAGAATATTGATTTGATTGTATCCAGAAAAACCATCCATGAAGGAGAATATTTCACTGTCGGCACAATCATCAATGATTTGATCAATATAGGGAGTTGGGTAATTGTCTTTTGGATAGGCTCGATTAATATCCCTATAATCGATACATATTCTTATTGTCCCTTGCTTTTTGTTAACAGGAACAATATTCGATACCCAATTCGTTAATAGAATCGGATAAATGAAACCTGCTTTGAGTAATTTTTCAACTTCTGCTTTAATAGCAGCAGCTTTTCGAGGGTGGATCTGACGCAAACATTGCGGGACGGGTTTAGCATTTGGGTAAGTTTTGATTTAATGAACAACAATTGCTGGGTCAATTCCTGACATTTCCTCATATGACCAGGCAAACACGTCGCATAGTTCTTGAAATAGGGCCTTATATGTTTGAATTTCATCTTCTGTACAAGAGGCACCTATATGAATGTTTTCAACAATTCTAGGCTTAACCGAAACATCAATAGGAATAGTTCGAGAAATGTTTCCCAAATTTAACTCCAAATCAAGATTTTTCATTGGATTCTGAGGTTCCTTGACATATTCAATCATAAAAATAGATGAAAAATCATTTTCAAAATGATCAATCTCATGTAAAAACAAAGATCTATGATGAAGATCTTCCCATGGTAAATCATCGACACATAGGATTTCATGAATTTTCTCATCAGTGTGGACAAGTTTGGAAAACATTATTAAGTCTGAGGTTGATGTTGAAAGTGATTCCTCATGGAACACATTCATTAAGTCAATTTTGGTTGAAGAAGGGTCGAAAAATGACTGCACGGCATGATACGCAATTTCATATGGACTCAAAGGCATAACATCATCAAATGAGTCTATCTCAGATTCGGAATGTACGATCCAAGGATCGTCATAAACAATAGTGTCTAACGAAATCATATGAATGGTTGCAGTAGAAGACGATGCGTTGATAGGAGGAAAAGTAAAAGTTCCTAGTAAACCAGAATCTTTAACTAGTCCTACTCCAACATCCTTATACGGGATAGTTGTTTTGCTGACATGCTGAATACTTTCAGAAGAGGTTGGTTCAGATGAAAAGTAAGTCATCTGGTCTATAGTTACGATCTTTCCATTACGAGGGAACTTTATAAGCCGAAATACTGATGAAACGATAGCTGTCATAGTGTAAGACCAACTACGACCCAAGAGAAGGTTGTAATATAGAGGGGCATCAACCACCTCCACATCTAGATTAACAGTTTTTCCTTCAACCCCTATAGGTAAATCTTGTATAATGCCAAAAGGATGAAACCCACAGCCATCAAAGGCCTTTAGAATCGTCGGGGATTGATTTAGCGTAGGAGAACCAATAGTTGCAGCAGTCGTTTGAGGTAGAGTACGAGGCGTACTAGGCCCAGACTGAGAAACTACAGAAGGTGCAGAAGTTTAAATAGTAGATTGGACAGGTTGCTGGGGTGAACCAGAAACCAAGGGCTGTCCAGTTTGAGATGACAATTGCATATTCAGTTGCAAGATCTGTTGAGATTGAGATGGATCCCACACTAAATTCATTCCAAGGTACGGACCCGTAACAGGTTGAGAATATTGAGGACCATAACGGGGTTGAGATTAGGGTTGGTAGTTCAAAGGTACATTTCCAGCTCCTTGGACAAACGATTGACTGGAAGGTGGTTGGAAACCTTAGGTTGGATACTGACCTTGAGGTTGATAACCTTGAGGCACGTACTGATACTGGGGTTGACCTTGAGGTACATATTGATACTAGGGTTGACCTTGAGGTATATATTGATACTTGGGTTGACCTTGAGGTACGTACTATCCCGTAGGTATGTACTGTCCTTGAGGTTGGCCCCCAGGCGAAAATTGGGTACCTTGAGGTTGCCCCCCAGGCAATAATTGAGGACTTTGAGGCTGCCCCCTAGGCGGTAATTGGCCACCTTGAGGTTGAGGATTAGGAATAGTACCTGACATCATAAGAATGTCTTCTACAGTCAACGGCTTAGTTCCATTATTTCCAGTTAATAACCCTTGCTCAATAGGTTGACAAGATGCTCCTGAAAAAGTACCAGTAAGTGATTGATACCTAGAGGGAACAGAAGGACCACCGTATAAAAAGGTTTCTGGAGATTGAGAAAACATGGACAACTGTCTTGACATATTTAACGGAGGATATTAACCCTTAGGTGTTGGGTGAAAAGGAATGCGAGGTGGTGAAAGCCTTAGTCTGGGGTTTTCCAAAAATTTGGTCAATGAAATATACCAAGCGTTGCTCCTAGGTTGAGTGTAAAAGATTGATTCACGCTCCCTAAGTTCTATAACAGGTTGATTTTCAGCGATAGGGATACCTTCTTCTTCTGGAATAGTAAGGTCTTCAATAGCTATAAGTCTAGAAGGAAGATTTTGGGTAATTATTCTTTCTACCCTTGGTGAACCAGGACCACTAGAAGTTGGAGAGGCAAATCCCGATGTTGGCGTAGCAGCAAATTTAGTTTCAAGTTCAGATATGTCAGGTTCCTCACCTAAATCACTAGTATATGAAAACCTACCAGTAACTTCAGAAACAGAAACAGATTGTGGATTATAATCTGCTACTAGAGCTTGATAATCAGGATGTACCACTAAAGAAGACTCTCCTTCTTCAGGTGACCCAACTCTACTGTCTCTAGGAATTACAAGGGCTTGTAACCCTTCAGGCTAGCTCGGTAAAAGCTCAGGAGGTTGGCCCCAAAGTCTACGGGACTTCCTCAGTAATTCAGCCACGATTAAATATTTTAACTACTTCACACGTAAACAAAGAAAAATCTCAATGAAAACCATCTAAAGTCTCTAAAGAAACAAACAATTTTGAATCACACGCCTAAAGAATTTAGGAGATCAAACCACACACAAATAGTAACTTTCCGTACTGAAAACACTAGTTGGTGATGAAATCCAATGTCGCAGATTTCAATACAGAAATGGCGGTCGGAATAGTTACCCTCGCAAGCTGCTTAATGAATAGACTGGCACAATTTTCTCCACTAAACCGTCTCGAGTGAAGAGAACCCCCTAGAAAATCCAAGTGAGTCTAGTCGACGTCTGCTCCAGGTACAGTGGGATCTTCCCTCCACCGTCACCTTAGGAAATAATCCTATAGAATATGGTCAATATGGTTACCAACGGAAACAAATATACCTGGGGGAACAGTCTACGATCCGATACGCACGCAAGGGCAGAGTAACAAGCTCAATCCCCTTGAAGGCTCCTTGACATAATCAAATGTTTACCAACAAGTGCCCCCAGGCTCCTCGACAATGGTTAATCCGAGGTTTACCGTTCTTAATATGTGAATATCTTCTATCGTTCCCAATGAGGAAGGATTGATTCCCACACTAGTTCAGATATGATCTCATGCTTCTCCTTTAAGAGGAGCTTTCCCAGAGCATAGATGTAACAATTGGATTTTATCTCCTACCACAAGATACCGCTACTTGTTTGTTTTACTATCTTGGAGAGTTAATTACTCCCTACTCCAAGATACTAGCCTAAGCTATGTTGGTGATATAGAGCCCTATAAATAAAAAGATTACTAGATAGATTTTACTTTAAGCGTTATTTTAATTGGTTTTTCTTTAAGTCAAAAGGTGCGGAGATGAAACTTATGGTGTGAAGACTCGACTCCAAATCACTAAAAAATGCACTTAAGATGATAAGAAATCTTTTCCCTTCAATGAATTTCTAGCTAGGAAAGAGTTGAGAATGCAAATGCTTGTAAAACAAATATTTCTTAACAAACAAATCAAAAGAAGAGCTTTTTGTCTTTTCCAATGCACTCAAAAACGAAACAACTAGTTATGCTCACAAAAATTTCCCTTTTCTTTCAAACTCTCAAATACTACAAAAAAAAACTTTTTCCAAAGGATATTTTTTAATTTTTATAAAACACTCAAAACTATGGAAAAATCTAATCTTGAGATCTATAAATTTTAAGAACTATTTGAAGTAAAAGCTTACAAGATTTATTTTCAAGGATGTTTTACTTAGCTATAAGAAAACTAAGGACTAATTTGTCAAGAATCACAAATCAGTCAAAAAACAACCAATTTTTGTTTTCCTTTCTAAAAATGAAATCCAAAACTTTTAACACAAGTCTTTTCGAAGTTTCGCAAAGACAAAACACAAGATTGATTTCTCAACAAAGGCAGATTTTGCAAATCGTCAGACTCATAAGAAGGCTAGTAAAGCCAAGGTGATCTGAGGCTTCTAAGGCTTCTAAGCTTTGAGCTACTACAAACCAAAATGAAAACCAAGCCCGGTAACCAAAACTTCTAGGAATTTCACCTAAAACCCTAATGCCAATGGAATTAACCTAAGAAAAGTTCCTGACAAGTCACATGCAGGTATGGGAAAATTACCAAATTCTATTCAACCTCTAAAAATAAAATTTGGTAGAATATAATTTGGTAATTCTAGATTTTCAAATTGTGACCTGCCCATATCCTGCCGTCGGGTGGTCTCTCCAATGGACTTTAAATTTTGAACAACTGAAGAGTGCTAAAGAATATTTTATACCCTAAAGGCTACCTTAAAAGGGATATAGTCTTTAAAATCTCGAGTTTTTCAAAAATTTTATAGGGTCCGCAGGTCTGCAATCCACACAGGTGCGGTACCGCTCTGTGTGTAAAGCAAAAGTGTGGACAGGTCCGCATTGTGTTACAAGCAGAGGGTGGGGTCCTCTCCCAAAAGTATGAAAAACAAAAAGTAATCCAAGATATACTAAACCTATCCAATTCCACCCATAACAAGCCAAAAACAGAAACAAAAACACATTTTCTCAAGTCAAAGTAAAGCAAATCAAAAAATTGATTCCCCAGTGGAGTCGCCATTTTGTCACTCTTGTGGACAAGACCAACCTCCCTAATATTTAATGATATCTAGCAACAAGCAAGCCAATTAAATTCTATCCTTCTCTAAATATGCAATTTTAAAGGCAAACAAGTGTTTTAGGCCTACCTTGGGTCCAATGCAAGTTTGTGGAAGCCTCGCTCCGTTGATCCAAATGAGCTCCCTTGTAGAGAATCTGCAAACACAAACAAGCACACAAATTAAATAGCACCTGAAAAGCCAATATAATAAAGCATACTTATCATGATGATCAAGGAATTCATGAAACAAATCACATAAGACAATTTGTTGAGAAAAATGAATCTGATTGTATTAGTTTAAATCAAAGAAGAACTTTACAATCTGTGCCTTGATGTTGTACAAGCTCCTCGTAGGGTCTAGAAAGAAGTCTCCTCTACTTTGACAAGTTTCACTCTCTTCCCAATGAAGCCAAAAGGTATGTGATTTCTCCTCTCAAGCTTAACTAGGAAGTCTCAATTCCACCAGCATTTACCCTCAAAAATGTTTAGCTTCTAACCTCCCTAGCAACCAGCCCAATGCCTTAATTTATAGTGCAATGGAGGGAAGTTACTAGGTCCACCTTCAAAGGGATAAATCCCTCCTTCAAAGGGATAGCTCCTCTCATCAAGGGATTAGCTCCTTCACTTTTGGGATGCATGAACCACCTAGGAGAGAAACATCCACGTCAAGATTCCTTCTAGAATCATCTAGAATTAACCGAAAGTGAATTTTTAAGAATAAACTTGTGCCTTTTTGACTTTCACAGGGTCCGCACCCACTCCTTTAGAGACAGAGCAGGTAGGTCTGCAGGTAACACGAACAAAGGGTGCAGGACCACAAGCAATAGTGAGAGAAAGTGCAAAACCAAAGCTTTGTTGATTTTTAAGGTATTTCTCTTGTTTACAAAGCTTGACATGAAGAGCTGAGGTTTGAGACTTGCTTAGGAGGATAGTATGAATGATGATAGACCCATACTGACTGCAAATAGTCATGGTGACAATATTTTGTGTAACACCTCCTGCTCTCTAGAGCATGATTTACCTTTATGGTTGGAGGAGGAGGAAGAAGATGAGGTTTATTCTGCAAAAATTTATGCTTTAGAAGAAACCATAAGAGGAGGACAACAAGATGAGGATGACTTGATTGAACACCTGCTCCAAACTCCAACTCCTAGTTCGTTACCATTATAAGGTGAAGTAAGGGAAACCTAGAACAATCATCCAATTGACTTATGCTTGGCTGAATCCAACCCACTCCATTTCGAAACCATAGAATTGAGCCTAGAGAAAACCTTGAAAATTAATCCATATCTTTATGCTCTTGAAGAGGAAAAGCTATGCAGCATGTTAATAGAAAACCTGGAATCCTTCGCTTGGAGTTACAAGGAAATGAAGGGAGTACACCCCTCAGTGTTTACTCACCACATATACATCAAATAAGGTTGAAATCCAATCCTGCAACCACAAAGGAGGATGAATCCAGCTCTTAAAGATATAGTGAGAGAAGAAATGAAAAAACGGCTAGATGCAGTATTCATTTACCCTATCTTCGACAGTGAGTGGATCTCTCCTTTAGTGTTAGTTCCCAATAAAAATGGTAAGTGGAGAATTTTTGTCGACTACAAGGAGTTGAACAAGGCCACAAAGAAGGATAGTTTTCCCCTACCCTTCATTGACCAAGTGCTAGATGGCCTCGCACGGAAAAAGTTTTTTTCTTTCCTAGATGGATTTAGTGGGTACAACCAAATCCAAATCTGCCTAGAAGACCAGGATAAGACCACATTCACCTATCCTTGGGATAATTTTTCCTATACGGTCCTTGATTTTGGCCTATGCAATGCTCCTGGCACTTTCTAGAGAACAGTCTTGAGTATTTTCGCCGAATTAGTATATGATGTGGTGGAAATTTATATGGATGATTTTACACCTTATGGTTGTGATTTTCAAGAAGCCCTGACTAACCTAGGCAAAGTACTGCACAAATGAATTGAAATGAACCCGTCTCTCAATCCTAAAAAATTTGAATTCTTAATGAATTAATGGATTTTGCTAGGTCATTCAATATCTCAGCGAGGACTGCAGGTGGACCCGAACAAAATAGCCATCATCCAAAGAGTCCCACCTGTGCAAAAGTAGAGATATGTCAGGAGTTTCTTGGGGTTAGTCGGATACTATGGCAGGTTCATAAAGGACTTCAGCAAGTTGGCCTCTCCTTTATTTGGGTTGTTGGCCAAATATTCTGAGTTTATATGGTCAAAAAGTTGTCAAGAGGCCTTAGACATTCTAAAGGGTGAGTTAACCATTGCACCAATTCTTTGAGGCCTAAACTAGGCCCTCCCCTTTCATATTCATGCTGATGCCTTACACAAAGCCATAGGAGCAGCAAGTAGAGGAGAAAATTCCCTATGCCATCTATTTTATCAGTAAGAACTTGTCAAAGGCTGAGCTAAATTATACTAGGACTGAAAAGGAACTCCTAGTTGTTGTGCATTCATTAAACAAATTTAGGCATTACATTACAAGCTACCAAACATTTTTTCATACTGACCATGCTGCAATCAAATATTTAATGAACAAACCAGATGTGAATGCTTGAATTATAACATGGTTGCTTTTATTACAACAGTTTGATCTAACCATTGTTGATAAGCCTGATAATGAAAATGTTGTTGCAGACTTTTTATCTAGGGTGAATCTTCCTGCAGGTGAAGAAGAAATGGTGGATGACCAGTTACCAGATGAGCACTTGTTTTCTATTTCATTTCTCTCCCCATGGTTTTCTAATATAGCAAACTAGTTGGTATCAGCACAGTTCTCGCCAAAATTTCCCTCCAAAGAAAAGAGAAAGATAGTCAGGAAAAGCACACCCTTCACCTGGATTGGAGGCAATCTTTTCAAACTTGGCCCAAATCAAATCTTGAGAAGGTGTGTAAGCGAAGAGGAAGTTTTTGACATCCTTTTGACCTGTCATGATGGGCCTTGTGGAGGTCACTTTGCAGAAAAGAGGAAAACATTCAAAGTGTTACAAGTAGGCTATTATTGGCCCACTCTTCTTCAGGAAGTGAAAAGGTACACTAGTCAGTGTGATCGGTGCCAGAGGATGGGAAAGCCTACTCCAAAAGATGAAATGCCCCTACAGCCTCAAGTGACTTTCAAGCCATTTGACAAGTGGGGCATGGACTTCATTGGGCCTATTAACCCTCCTTTAAAGAAAAAACAATACATTATTATGTGCATTGATTATTTGACTAAGTGGGTTGAAACCAAGGCAATTAAGGCAACAATAGAAGAGAAGGTGGTTGAGTTCCTAAGGGAGAATGTATTCTACAAATTTGGGTACCCTAGAGAGCTAGTCACAGACCAAGGCAACCAGTTTACCTCGAACATGATTGAAGAACTGCTCAACCATCACAAAATCAAGCGTAGGACCTCCACTCCCTATCATCCACATGCTAATGGGAAAGTGGAGGTGACCAAGAGGGCAGTAGAGGGCATCTTAACCAAGGTAGTGAGCAGTAGTAGGAAGAATTGGGTAGAGAGACTAGTTGATGACACCTAGGCCTATAATACTACATGGAAGACCAGCAGTGGATTTACACCCTATGAGTTGGTATATGGAAAAAATGCCTTGTTGTCCATTGAGTTTGAATATAACACATTGAGGATGGCAGGCCAACTAGATTTGGATCTCAGTCAAGCACAAAAAGAGAAATTGTACCAATTGAATGGTTTGGATGAATTTAGAATGTAGACCCTCCTACATACATAGATAGTTCAGCTTCAGAGGAAGATTTGGCATGATAAACATATTAAAGAGAAGCAATTTCAGGAGGGAGATTGGGCATTGTTATATGATTCTAGGTATAAAGACTTCAAGGGTAAGCTAAGGACAAGATGGCTCAGACCTTATGTTGTGGAAAGATTCCATGATAATGGTTCAGTGCAAATCAAAATTATAGATGAAGAAGTGATTTTGTTACTTGTTAATGGGTACCGATTGAAAATGTACAAGAGACCTTTATTAAAACAAGAATTCATTGAAACTATCAATAATATAGTGGTGATGGTGGAGAAAGTTCCAACTCCTCCCTCATCAAGTCACTACAAAAAATAACAAAAGAGAAAAAAGAATAAGGACTCAAATGAAAACCTCCATGAGGCGCCTGAGTCCCATGTTTGGGTTGAAAACCTAGTGAGGCGGCCTAATTATGAAAAAAAAAATATATCCCTAGGTGAAAACCTCCCTTGAGACACCCAGGGCAAACAACTAGGGTGAAAACCTCTCTGGGGCAGCATAGTTGTTTTTCAAAAAAAAGAGAGAGAGAGAGAGAAAAAGATATAATTGTTATTTGAAGGTAGGCAAGAAAGGAAATCAAGAAACAAAAAGAGGATCCAAAGGAAACCCTGCCTCACAGATATTCATCTCCTCCACTCCTTACCATGTATGCCTCCATCATTTCTATTGTTTTTCCACTCCATTGCTTCAATTTATGCAAAGACTGTGTTTTCTACAGGATCCCATGAAAACCTATAGGATGATCCTGTAGGAATTACAGTGGCCCAAAAAACCTACAAGAAACAATCCGAGGGCACATGGTATGTTTTTTAGGTCCCTAAAATTCATCCTAGGCATGATCTAACACCTTGCGTCGTCCACCATCATCATCCCTACACTCACCAATCAAAACAAAAAAAGATCATTTTCTGCCAGTCATAGAAAAAATAAAAACAGAGGAGAGTAAGAGCATTACCTGAGTGTCCTTTGATCTACACACTCCTACTCCCTTTGTCCATTCATTGCACCATCCTCACAACCCTAGCGAGCAACATGATTAGAGAATTCCGAGGGAGAAGCAGCTACATGACATCCTGTAGGAAATCTTGTAACAACATATCCCACAGAATGTCAATCACCATCTATAGGTCTTCACTAGGATGATCCAAGAGCTCCACAACAATAGCAGCATCAGATCTTCAGTCACAGATACCTACAAAATCCAAGAAACCATTAATAGACAACAAGAGGAGGAAGGCGAATGGCATGCAACAAATAAACAATGCAGCACCTCTGATCCTCGACAATTGCAGCATGGCATTGAAACCACAGGTATGTATCCCGCTCACTCACTCATATTCATCATTTAATCAAAAGTTGTAAGGGTTGCGAGATAGTTGGTTTATAAGTGAAAAGGTGGCCAGTTAACTTGGCCACCTTCGTTCAGTCAACACATGCAAAATCAGGTGTCCTCTCACACCTGGCTACAGTGAACTCAAAGACAGAGGAGGAGTTGGACAAGAAGTGGTTAACTATAGATCTACAAGGTGGGAGCTGATTACGAGGAGTGGGAAATGATGAGGTGGTAATGGGGACCAACGGTTCAAAAATGGAAACGTACCTCTACTGCTAGCACACCACCTCACACCAAAACACCATAAAGGGAAATAAAACATCGTTCGCATGCATTCATGCATTCCACCTCCTCCAAACTCCCTCACTCAAGTCACTCTCATAACTCTGGCCACCCACCAGAAGCAAGGATCCATCATTCTACACAGAAATTCCTACAGGAGCATGCACATGAATTCCTACAGGAGCATGCACAGGAATTCCTACAGGATACAGTCTACAGGATATAGTCTATAAGATCAGTCTACAGGATACACAGAGGCAGTCTATAGGATAGTCAGAGAAGATTTCAAGAGGGGATATCACGAGAATTATCCACTACCACCATTCTAAAGAGGTAGGCTCTAAAATTACAACCCCATTTACAAGCAAATGACCCATAAATACTCTAAAATCTAGTGAATTTAGCAACTGTGAGGGGTGAATTACATACACAGTCAACTCTGTTTTCCTCCTGAATTAATTTTTTTTGTGTCAACCCTCTCATTTTCTCCTTAAGCCTCACGAGCAAGATGATAGGAGGATTTAATATGAGAGAGCCCACAAACACTGTGAGGATATAACAGCACCTGTAGGTGCTTCAAATCTTTACAAGACACAACTGGATGGGGTTTCTCAAAAATTTATAGGGTATGATGATGAGGTAGCTCAAGAATTTGCTCACTCCCTCACTCCACACAACAAAATCCATGCCACTATTTTAGTTAGAGGCCTCACTATAGATCTCACCCTAGAGCTCATCAGTAGGGTCACCACACTTCCCCTAGGAATTCCATGGAGAAAAGAAGAAAAAGGAGACAGTCAAGTGGAAAAAGGAAATTATTTTTAGAAGGTGAAGAACCCATAAAGGATAAAAATGAAGTAAGAAGGGACAGTCTGCCATACCCATGGAGTGAGGTAGGATACCATCTCATCAAATATATCTCTTGTGAGGGTAGATATAGTGTTGTTTATGGCTACCATTTCAGGATCCTTGAAGGATTAATATCTGGGGTGGAAACACTAGTTCACCAAAGACTCAGCATACTTATTTCTTGATGCAATCACTCATAGACTCTAGCAACAAAGTAAAGGAAGGGAATTCTGAACAATTGGCTCACCATGGGTAGATTAGAATCCTCATTGAGGATGCCCTCCAAAAACTCAGAATCCCTATAACATGGTCAGTCTTCAGAGACTTTCTAGCAGAGGATGACATCAAAACCCTCACTTATGATGTTAGTCCTTCCCTCAATGAGGAGGAGGAAAAATAGGAAGAAGAAGATACAGAGCTAGATAAGGATGAGATGAATGAAGAAGAAGTTGACCCAAAGGAGCATGATCAAGAAGAAGAAGAAGAGGGAGAGGAGAAGGAGGATGATGATGCAACAAAGGAGGAAACTAAGGAAGGAACTAATGGAGATGAGGAAGAACCACAAGAGGAAGAAGATAGGAGAAAAAGAGAGGAAGAAGGCATTGAAACAGAAGGGAAAGAAAACAAGGAGGAGTCACCTAGGGTGTCTCCAGAGGCCACTGAGAGGGAGGCAGTGGCTGCCCTCACTGCTCTCAGCACCCCAGCCAAGGGAAAAGGAAAAAGGAGGAGGCAAACCCCACTATATTTCAGAACAGGGAAGAGCATAAGAATCAAACAAGGGAAGCCACAAATATCAACAAAAATTCCTATTGAGGTTGAAGATTCCCCCTACACAAAGAGACAAAATTCCTTCCCCTAAGTCACCAATCACCTATGTAAGGAGGCCTAGTACTAGATCAATTTCCTTAAAGGGTAAGGCCATCCTACAAGATCCATAGAAAAACCTACAGGAAGCGTAGAAATTGGAAGGCAAGGTATGGGAGCAGCAAGAAACAAAAGAAGAAGACCGGATACAAATGAAACAAGCCTCCAACCTAACCTGGACTCCTACTACCGATTTATTGAAGGAGGCAGGGTAATACCTCAAAAATTTTCCATCCCATTATTTTTCGAACTTGAGAAGGAGAGGGATAGAACCAACCGATGGATGCAAATCAACAATTCAAAAGGGGTGGAAGACATTGGGCACATGAAAGATAAGCTCAAATAAATCGGCAAAGAGATAAGTGGCTTAAGGGACAGAGAAGCAATAATGAGAGATCAACTTGAGAGGGAAAATGCATGGCTAAGGGGACAACTACAGGAAAGGGAGAACCAACTAACATGTATGGCCAGCCTCTCCTTGGAGGCCATCTAGTGTATGATGCCAACTAAATCCTATGCTATTTACCTCAATGAACAATGGATGTTATTTCAGATTAAAACATTAGCACAAAGGAGCACCATGCCATTTCAGGACTACAAGCAATTTATTGATCTTTGTGATCAAAGTACAGTAGAGGATAGAGCCAAAATGGTTGAGTTTTATTTGTAAAACATGGCCCTCACAAACATGAATTTTTGGGATCCTAATGCCAAGCTAGGAGATCTACAATTAATGGCTTCGGAATCATGGATGAACCATGAGGATTCAAGGGCTGTAGAGATGAAAATAATATTAGCCAAAGAGAAAAATGAACCTCTTTTCATCAGAGTTTAACAATCAAATCCAATGGCCATATAATGAGCACCCATAATTTGTTTGCAAATGATCCTCAGCTGGCACCTAGATATCTTGCTTCCCAAGAGCAAGCAATTGCACTTTTTGAGGATATGTTTAGGCTACTAGGAGAAGATAGTATACATGTCTACATAAGGAGATGGAACACATTGCCACGCAACTTGAAGATCGGAGAATATCACTCCCCTCAAAGGTTGATAAAGGAACTCAATAGGTGTTAGGCCCCTATACTACTAGTGTAACCCCTTATTGTTATTAGTACACCCCACTTATTATATCATTGTACCCATGTAGTTCCCATATTGTTACTATTGTGCCCCATAGAAGCACACTATTGTTATTATTGTGCCCTTACATTATTATTGTTATGTCGGCTCTGATTATGTTATGACCCCTTAGACTCCTATATATAGAAAGGAGGTCTTTTCATTTCTATCATCCAAGAATTGTTCATTTATGTAATGTAAAGGAGGTTTCCCCCTCGAAGAGGCTGAATTATAAGGCGTTGATCTATCTTTTCTATCTTTTCTTGAGCTGGTTTCATAACATTTGGTATCAGAGCTTTGGATTCTAGGGTTTCGCTGCTCCAAACAGGTCATCGTGGCATTTTCGCTATAACATTTTTTCTGCGACATTTCAGAAGTGGAAAAAAAACTCATTTGAGAAGAAATCGTGTTGAACCTCGGATCCGAATTTCAGATCTTTTTGCACTATATTTACGGAGATATGATCTGAGGAAGTTGGTCTTTTTGCAAACTCCTGAATGACATTCCAAACATGTGACCTGGGGAAAATCGTCATAACTTTGTCTCTGGGCATTGGATTGAAAATTCGTAAGAAGGTACAGAAAGAGGACGTACTGTAGTTTCTTTTATATATTTTTCAGAGACAAAGATCGAAACAGTGACACGTGGCACGTCGTACAAGTTTGCTCTACTGAACTAGTCTATAATCAGGTCACTGTGGGAGATTTGGAATAACTCTTCCTTGGAGAATCCAATTTGGGTCAGACTTGTGGCATTGGAAAGAGGACGTAGAGGGCTATTACAGGTCACAATTTTAGAACTTAAAGATCCAAAAGTACAGAGTTACAGTCGTTTCAAGATCGAGCTCCTAAAATCAAGAAAAAACAAGATGAGGAAGTTTGATGGCAAGGATCCAGTAAATTGGATATTTTAGATGGAGCAATATTTTGATCTACATGGTGTACAACTGTTTAAAAAAGGTATGTATTGCATCTTCATATTTAGAATGGGATCAAATTTTATGCTATAAAGGGCTTTGTTCTCATAAACAACTTGTTACGTGGTCAATTTTCACGGAGGAAATGATAGCACATTATGAGGATACAAAGAGCAACACCTTCTTTAGAGCAACACCACAACAATTGGAAATAGTAAAAGGGCTTTGTTACATAATGGAAAGTATAATTATGGCAACAAGTAAGTCTACCCCTCACAACTATAAAGATGGAAGTGTTGTTTCTCCTAGCCTTCCACAACCTACAAGGGTTACACGACAAAAATTGGAAGAAAAAAGAGAAAAATGGCTTTGTTACAATTGTGATAGCAAATGCACTAAAGGTCATAAGTGTACTGAGAAGAAATTATTTTACATAGAGTATGAAGAGGAGGAAGAAAAGGATCAAGAAACATCAAAAGAAGAGGATATACACCAGGACCCAACCCCAGAGAAAGAAGAAATGAACCAAGCCATATCTTTTAAAGCATTGGCAAGAATTACCACTCCTCAAACTCTCAAGATAGAAGGACATATCAAGAATAAAAAGGTGCAAGAAGTGAAAGATCACATCGAGAACGAAGAAATGAATCCAACCATATCTTGTAATTCATTGGTCGGAATTACCACCCCTCAAACTATCAAGATAAAAGGAAATATCAAGAAGAAAAATGTTCAAGAAGTGAAAGATCACATCGTGCATCACGAAATGAATCCAACCATATCTTATAAAGGATTGGAAGAAACCACCACTCCTCAAACTCTAAATATAGAAGGACATATCAAGGAGAAAAAGGTTCAAGCAGTGAAAGATCACATCAAGCATCAACAACAAGTTCTCCAACTTTTAAAGGATAACACCATTTCGGTGCAAAATCAAACGAAACAACAGGTAGATCAACATCGTAGTGAAAAATGTTTTTATGTAGGTGATTGGGTATTTTTACCACTACATCTCAAGCAAGCTATTTATGAGAAGGAAATGTTGGCAACACTACATGCACTTCAAAAATGGTGACCTTACCGAATGGGAAGACTCTTCAAGGATGAGGATGTGGAAGCATTGTTTTGTGCTATTTCTATTATCCAACCAGATTGGATAAATGAAGAAAGGAATGAATGGAAGAAGGACGAAGAAGTATGGCCACTTATTCAAAATTTGCAAAAGATCCCAATTCAAACAATATTGCTAGAAATTGAAGAGGAAGGAAAAATCATATTGGAACCTGGAGTAGTCACAGAAAGAAGAACCCGACAGCTAAGAAATCGACCAATTTCAGAGTATCTCATCAAGTGGAAGAACTTACCCATTGAAGATTCCACATGGGAGGACAAGAATTTTATACAGAAGCATCAAGAACTACTCAAGCGTTGAGGACAACGCTTTTTGAAGGAGAGGGGCATGTTAGGCCCCTATACTACTAGTGTAACCCATTATTGTTATTAGTACAACCCACTTATTATACCATTGTACCCATGTAGTGCCCATATTGTTACTATTGTGCCCCATAGAAGCCCACTATTGTTATTATTGTGCCCTTACATTATTATTGTTATGTCCGCTCTGATTATGTTATGACCCCTTAGACTCCTATATATAGAAAGGAGATCTTTTCATTTGTATCATCCAAGAATTGTTCATTTATGTAATGTAAAGGAGGTTTCCCCCTTGAAGAGGTTGAATTCTAAGGCGTTGATCTATGTTTTCTATATTTTCTTAAGCTTGTTTCATAACAACAAGACACATATGTATAAGAAATCAATGAAAAGGTTTAAGTTCAATTGGATAGGCCTAAAACTCATTCCACCACGACTCCTAAGGATGCTAGAAGGGAGGAAAGAAGAAGAAGAAAAGAGGTAGTGGGAAGAGGTAGAAAAGAAAGTGGACTTCTATGAATAAGAAGAAGAGACGACAATAGAGGCATGGGATGTTAGAGAGGCTACCAGAGCCATGAAGGACAGGGATATTGACTGAGTTGCTCAGAGGATGAGCAACACTTTCAGTACGGGGTTGATGATGATCTTCATCATTGGGTAATTATATGGGCCTTAATTCACCTCCTAGCTTAGTCAAACCAACTATTCTTGTAACTTATTGCATACTTTTGATTATATTTTGTTTATGAGATGAGTTAGAGTTGGATACTTTGATTTGTGGTCGAATGTGCATTTAATGCAAGATTAAAGGACAAAAGCAAGGAATTTTGGCAAAGAATTTGGTCAAAAATCGAATGGGACAAGGGAGAGGAATTATAGGAGGAAAATCCTCCTCATTTACTACACCTCCGTTCGAATATTCCTCCATCAGCTCGGAGTGCAAATAGCCAAAGCATGAGGACTAGAAGGCAGCCAAGAAAGTGGAGACAAAGCACCAGTTTATCTTGAGTTTGGGAGCCGTTCCTCCCTAATTTTAAGAAAGTTGTTGGAGACTTTAGATGTATAAGTAGAGAGGCATAGGACCTCAGTATGATTCATATTTTTTATTATAAAACTCTACTCTATTTTCGAGCTGCAAGACTTGTGACAGTTTTTGATGGTATCCATTGTTTTGATAATAAGAATGAGTTTTTTTTCAAGCCAACATTGAGGTAACTCAGAGAGGTGAAGCTCTTGGGTTAGGGCCCAAACCTAGTAGCCAAGGCTCCTCTTTCTTCTACATGTATGCTAGCATAGATTCATAGTTTAATTGTTCATTTGCTTAAGTACTTGCATTTCCATTACAACAGTGTAGATTAGATTGGTTGTATGTTAGTTTGTTTCCATTTGTGCCTTTTTTTCAATTATCAGGTTAGTAAGGAGAAAAAGGATCACCATAAGATTGTCAACAGGTGTCTCGGCCTCACTTCTTCCCTTTGGGACCATGACTTCAGGAAGAGACCCTTCAGCAACCCCAAAAAAAACATATTACTAGTTCTTGCATGAGCTTTGGAGTTTGTTGTCTTGATTCAGTATTTGGTTCATTTCATTTTCATATTTTTCCATTACTCTATTTTCGCAATAAGATATCACTCATGCTTTCATTCCCTTCAGCACTTTCTTCATGCATAATATAAGTAATTGATTTATGCTTTTCTAGGTTATGAAAATGTATCTTGTTTCATAGTTCTTGGTAGACACACATGTTTCACTCACAACAACTACGTCAAGAGGAGACCCAGACTTCATTACCAGCAGCCACCTTCCAACTCATCCACCTTAGCCTTCTCTTTCTCCACCATCACCCTCACTAGTTTTTTTGTCAATTTTCATTAAAGTCCCCTAGATAGATTGAGCGAATATAGCCATCTCTTCTCTTGGATATTGACTCCTGAGTGTTCCTTGACTTTATAACACCCCATCCCACTCATCATACACCTTTTCCAAGCTTCCAAACACCTCCAACACCTCACAATTATCTCTCGAATTTATCTTGCAAGTTTCATGTTTCCTATAGGATCATCCTGTAGGTTTCTAGTACATCCTATAGGTTTTCCTGAAACGACTTGTTTTGAGGCCGAATTGATGGGGAACCTCTAGGAAGTCACAAAAATCCTCCTAGGACCCTTCAACTCCATCCAACCACCCCATAAGCCTTCTAGCCATCCTCAATCACCTTCCATCCACCTGTCACATCCACAAGAACAATTAATTTGCCTACTTGATTTTGCCAAAAAAAAACCAAAAAAGTGAAAACAGATTTAGTTTAGCTTTCCTGCTTACACATTAGTATGGTTTGATGCTCTTTACTTCTGTAGATTAGATAGTAGCAATAGGTTAGTGTTGATTTAACAATTATGCTTAGCATAACTGTTTAAATGGTTAATTAGGATATGGTGTGATTTAGCATTACATGTTGTTTTCTTCATTACTGCATTAGAGTAGCTCTCTTAGAATAGATTTTCTCTTCTTCCATCAAAGAATCAAGATTCGTCTGACTCTATAGAAGTTTAGCTTGGAACCCCTGGGGTCTCTCACCGAATGAACAATGACAACAGGCAAGGCCTTCACTTTTACTTGTGCATAGAGCACTGTCACGTCCAAGTTTGTACGAACCCTAGGTTGATAAGTAAAGTTGGTAGCCTAGGAGTTGTAGCATCCTTGATACAATGCCAGCGCTCATTAGATGTATGCAGGATGTTGATACCTACAGGAAGATATCATGATGAAGATCCATATCAAAAGGTACAATTTGATTTAATGTTATGTTTTGATTTCTTGAATAATATCTTGATGAGTTCATGTAGGTCTACTAGCACAAGAGTTGTAAGTACAAGTACAACTAACATTCATGTGGTGGATGGAAATTCCTGAAAGAAACATGATGAGGAAGAAGTAGACATACGCATAAGGCTCCAGATATGTACCAAGAAGGCCACTTTCCATGAAGAAAGGAATGACATGAGGAAATAAGAAGGAAAGTGATCTATATTTGGTTCCCTACAAGGAAGAAGATTAACTAAATTTCATGACATCAAGGAGAGAAGTTGATCAAGTAGCTAAAGGACCCACAAAGAAAAGGTTGTTGATATATAGGAGAGTCCCTAGCTAAGAGGGAGCTCTGATAGGTCCCTGATGAAGAGGGAGTTTGAATTAAGATCACCCCTGATTACAAAAGAGTGACAATTGTGTTTTTCCATGTCATGTGTCATGCACTATGTTGTACCTCTGAGATAGTAGTAGGTCAAGCTACCAATGCCAAAGCATATAAAATAATTGTTTTGGGGGTTTTTGGTTTTAGTTTTGGAAGACCAATGAATGAAGACAGATGTAGAATTAGTGTTATTAATCCTTTGGGTTATATTAATACTTCAGCAAAGGGTTGCTATAAATCATTACACAGTGATCTAGATCAAAATAGTGGTGAGTAGAAGACAATAAAAATATGATTATTGCAGTTTCCAGATTGTAAAAAAAAAATCATAAGTAGGAAAACCTTCTGAACTACGTTCAAAAGATTCAAGGCAGTATACTTGAGCTTACACAAGATGCTGATGATTTAATGATTAGAGGGGATTAGCTACACAAAAAGTTGCATTAATCCAAACTCTTAATAGATTATCACTTCAGAAGCTTATAGGAATCAATTGAAACTCTAATTGCTCCTACCTAGATATCTATGTAAGTCATAAATACATGAAGAATTAACATAATGATTGAAGGACTGGAAAAAATTACAGGATAACACAAACTGTGCAAGACCATATTCAGAATCCTTTGCTTTGTATTAAGGTTCCAGAAAGACCAATTACATCAAGTGTATGCAAAAGCTTCTTTCAAAGGTGGCTTCTAGGTTCAAAGTAGTATAAACAATCACAACTTTACAAGTAATTCCCTATGAATCTTGAACTCCGAACAATTTACAACTCTAGAAAATAGTTATTTATACAGTACTAAAATTCAGTAAAAGATCCTGAAACATATTAAGATGTTTAGGAAAAGAAATATCTTCATGAAAAGAAGATAGGGGCAGCTGTTTGAACTGCTTCTTGCTATCCCCTTTATTCAGGCTGTGTTGGCTTCATTTGTTTGATATTTTTCCCTTTTAGCTGGTCAATTGTTGGTATCCTTCATGCTAGTAGATTGCTTCGTTTAACCTTTTACATGATAATGCTTTAAACTCTGTTTAATATTATTCACCCTACTGAGTAACCTTTACTGCGCTCCTTTCAACCCTTACTATGCATTTGGGCTTTTACTATATTTTTCAACAGTAAACTCTTCATATTTATCTTCAAAATGTTATGCAGGATTTTGTTTATAAGCCTGAAACAACAATTTTCTTACATGTAAAACACGAAAACTTTTAACGAAAACATGGTGACAAAGGAGGTTGTGATGGATTTTTTGAGCTTTCAAAGGATATCGGAAGGAGTCCAGGGCATATCTAAGGGTGAAACCATGGTTTAATGGCCGCAGAGGCATAATGGAGGCTGTGCTATGAAAAACAGGCAAGCAGAGAAAAAATGGCTTTTATGCGTTTAATGGAGAAATAGTTAATCTTTTTAAATCAGGTGAAGGTGAATAGTTTGAAAGAAAGAGTACAGAGGGATTAAATATGGTGGGAAATGGCTTAATTATGGTTAAAACAGAGATTAGCATTAAATGAAGGATTTTCGGGTCATTTCTTTGTTTAAATAGAAAAACGATTTAATCCAGAAAATCTTCGCAAAACGCATAATGGCAGATTTGAAATTTTATTAACCTGGCAAATAATGATATCGGGTCTGGGTATTATTCACATATCAAAATCGCAATATGACGGGGAGTAATGGCTTTGGTCGGGACTTGCGAAAAGAGGTGGATGCGATGTGGTGATATACTGTAATACATATATATGGTCAGGTCTGTATCCCATCACAATCGGAGATCGCAATGGGCAAAGGGTTATGGTATTAGCGGGAGGCTACGATGAAAGCAGATGCAATATGGGATTAGATTTTGATATATATAGCGTCAGGTCCGGGCTTCCATATCGGATTCTAGGATGGAAACAGTGGAGGGTTATGTTATACGCGAGGGGTTTGTGATGGAGGTGGACGTGATATGGGATTAGATTGCGATATATATAGCGTCGATTCCGGGCTTCCCACCACATATTGCAATGCAAGGGTGTATGCATGTTTAAAGGGTTCTTCGATCCCGCCGATGCGATATTTGTATATATCATAGTTTTATTAAACAAAAACTAAGGTTTTTCAGGTTATTTTAATAAATGGAGTTATATTATACGGAAAAGGGGAATTCTTAAGGATTTAATACATAAGTTAATGCTAATATGAAATATAGTAGAAAAGGGGAATAACACTAAGTATAATGCTTTTATGAGTTTATTTAACTTTTCATATAAGCATTTATACTTAGGGTAAGTATATTTTATGGGTTTTTTATGTAAAAAGGATTTTACATGTAAAAGGGGTTTTAATGGTAAAAAAGGGATTTTTTATGGTAAAAGGGATTTTTCATGGTGTTCTTACTTTTCCTAGGTAAAAAGGAATTTTACCATAGGAAAATGGGTTTTTATGGAAATGAATGAATATGAATGTATGAAGGGGAAATTAGTAAATATATGAATGAATAAGGATGAGGGAGGTTAATAAATTGATGTTCTAGGCCTTCATTTGCCTTGTGTAATTTGCTCATGAGCATAGAAACATGATAATGATTTATTTTGTCCAATCAACCATTAAACTTCAGCAACCTTTCTCTACTTACCCTTTGCTTATCCTATCATTTTTTCTTCATTTAATGGGTTCATTTAAGCTAGCAAACGCTTATCCTTTCTTCTTATTTAACAAAAATGAACTATCTAATTCTACCCTTATAACGTCCAAGGGCTTAAACTAATGAGCACCTTATTATTCTCTACCTAACTACTGATCTTCCAAGATTAAAAAGTTTGGCCAGATATTTATTCTCTAACTATAACATCAAATTTAAATCATGAAACAGTCAAGATTAAATAGTTTGATTGTCATAGGTTATGACATTTAATACAAGCTACACACAACCATTATTTTGCAGAAACGGAGTAGTGGCATTTAGACTTTCTCACTTTTAGATTTTATTTGTTTTCTTTTCTTTCTAGCCTAACATTTTCTTTTTGCCTTGATTTTTTAGAGCAGCTAACCTAACATTTTCTTTGATATGGACATTATCATAAAAAATATATTTTTCCACTAACATTTTATTCACTATTGTTATGTCCATATCCTAACTTAACATTTTTTGAAATATTCTATCTTATCAAAACCAAAAAATGCTACAACATTGGCTCCAGAGAACCTGCAGATCCATGTGCCTTCTCCTCAGGCTATGGAGTCCTTGCTGTAAAAAATATCACATTGACATCTTGGAAAGGAAAAGAAAACCAGAGTATTTACAATGAAAACTATTTCAACTTCTTAGTGCTGAATGTAATGTTTGAGAAACCTTCCATTTATAGGATAAGTGGAATATATCCCCTCAAGATTTTTCAGCACCAAAGTGTTGTTACCCTTCACTTCAGTAATTGCTAAAGGTCCTAACCATAGATTGTCGAATTTGCCATGCTTTCCTTTCTCTTCTCTCCTAGCATCCCATCTTAGAACTGGATCACCTTCCTTAAAGTCCCTTTCCCTGGCTCTTCTATCAACTAAGACCTTCATCTTATTTTGATATTTCTGCAATTTGTATTGAACTTCATCTCTGTTTTCATTAAGCTCAATAATCTGATTTATTCTTCTAGAAAAATCATCAAGTTCATCTATTGCATCCTGCAGAAATTTTAAAATAAGGAAAGCCAAATTGGTAGGGAAGATTGTATCTTTCCCATAGACTAGCTGAAATGGAGATTTTCCAGTTGACCTCTTTGGAGTAATTCTATTTGCCCATACTGTATAAATCAAATTTGAATCCCGACTCTTCTTATTATCAGCTAGTGTCTTTTTTATGAACTTTACCAAGCTTTTGTTTGATGATTCTGCAAGACCATTACCCTGAGGGTAGTATGGATTTGAATGTTGTAACAAAATCTGATATTTCTGAAAAAATTCAATCATCTTAACACTAGAAAAAGTTGTTGCGTTATCAGTTACAATTTGAGTTGGGCAACCAAATCTAGCTAAGATATTCTCCTCAATAAACTTAATTACTATGGCATCAATAGCATTTCTGACTGGAATTGCTTCCACCCATTTAGTAAAGTAACTTGTTGCAGTTAATATCCATCTATGTTGATTACTTGAAGTGGGGTGAATCTCTCCAATAAAATCTAATCCCCATTTAGAAAAAGGTGCTGAAACTATTGATGGAACAAGTGGAAGAGATGCTAATTTCTGTTTTCTAGCAAACATTTGGCAAGGAACACATCCTCTTACCTTTGCTCCTACTTGTAAAAACAATGTAGGCCAATAATATCCTCACCTCATAATCCTGTATGCTGTAGCTCTCCAAGCATAATGTCCCCCACAAAATCCTGTATGAAACTGATCAATGATTCCTTCAGTTTCTGATTTTGTTAAACATAATAACAAAATGTTAAGTGTATCTTTCCAGTATAAATTTGCATTAATAATGTAGTACTTGACTGATTTTAACTTGAGGGTCTTACAATGGGTTTTCGAGAATGATGTTGGACACTCAAAATGGATCAAGAATTTTACAATATCTTGATACGAGTTTGACAACAAGAATTTTTCATAAATGTGTATAGGACTGATCTGCTCTGAAGGTAGAGGTTCTTGTGGATTATCCTCGGTAGGATGAAGGGAAGGTTCTTGTGGATTCTCCCCTTCTGTTAGGACAGAAGGTTCTTGTGTATTCTTCCCCTGTATTTCTAAAACAGAATTGATTCCAAGTACTTTGCAGTTTGATTCAGCTAGAAGCTTTGCGAATCCTTGACCTTTTGGTAACTTGGTAGTCTTGATAGTTAGATCAAATTCCAAAATTTGAGTAATCCATCTACCTTTTCCCATCAGTGTCTAGTTGGGTAAGGACAATTTTCATAACACTATTAGGAACATAAGCATTAATAGGTGAGTGTAAGACATACATCTTGAATGATTTCGAGGCTTGAATAAGGGCATAGGCTTGCTTCTCAATGATGTCATACTTAAGTTCAACATCTCTCATAACCTTGCTGAAAAAGGCTATGGGTTGGTCATGGGAATCTTCATTTTTCTGTAAAAGAACAACAAATAGGTTTGTTTCAGAGGCAAAAGAGAAAATATTAAATGGCTTAGTATAATCAAGGCTGGCTAATGTGGGAGATTTAGAGATAGCCCTTTTTATTTGTTCAAATTAGAAGAGGGAGTCCATTTGACTTCATGGTCCTTTCGGAGCATGTTTGTTATATCTTTCACTGTCTCTGCATAATTTGGAATGAATCTCCTTAGAAAATTAATCTTGCCCAGAAAATCTTGAATCTCCTTTCTATTTCTAGGCAAGGTCAATGTTTCTATGGTAGATACTCGTTTGGGATCAATTACTACACCCTCCTTTGAAATTATATGGCCCAACAATTTTCCTTCTTTAACAGCAAACAAAGACTTCTTTGGGTTCAGTGATATTCCAAATTTTCTACACCTGTCAAAAACCTTCATCAAGTGCTTTAAATGTTTATGATTAGACTTAGAAAAAAGAGTTATGTCATCAAGATAAATAACCACAAAATTTATTTACTTGACCCATAAAAGCGATGTCCATAGCTCTTTGAAACATTGCTCCAACATTTGTTAATCCAAATGGCATCCTAGCATACATGAATGTACCCCAAGGTGTAGTAAAAGTTGTTTTCTCTTTGTCTATTATATCAACGTTCACCTGATTATAGCCTGAAAAACCATCAAGCATAGAAAGTCTTTGTGCTCCTAAGACCATTTGTAGTAGTTGATCCATTTTTGGCAAAGGATAATTATCTTTTAATGATGCTTGATTCAGATTTCTAAAATCCACACAATGTCTTATTTCTCCATTTTTCTTTCTAACAGGAACAAGAATTGAAACCCAATTAGAATATCTAAGAGGGAGGATGATTTGGACATCTAACATTTTCTTAATTTCTCTTTCTACAGTTGGTACAAGTGCTGGATTTATCCTCCTAAGCTTTTGTTGATACGATTTTGCTTCTGGCTTAAGAGGAATCTTGTGTTGTATTAACGATGTATCATAGGTTTTCAAATCAGCATAAGTCCAGGCAAAAACATCCTTATAATTTTGCAGTAATTTAAAATACTGAGCTTTGATAATATCTTTATCAGTTCCAATGTTCATTTCTTCTACGTCATCTTCTGAAGAAATGGACTGCGGATTTTGGAAAACATCATTTTGATCAAATAATTTTTCTAAAGGAATTAGTCCCTTTGGAATAAAATTATTTGGTAATTGAATAATGTTGTGATTAGCAATTTGGGCTTCAAAGATGAAGCATCATTCCCTTCTGCATTTTCATTTGTTTCAGTTCTGTCATCATCAATTTGCAAAAATGAAAAATCATCTATTACCTGCAAAAATGATTTCAGTTGTTCATCATCTTCAAATATTTGCCAATGTTTCAGGTTATTAGGAATATATGGCATGTATTTGACTTGTATCTGATAGAGTACATCAGTATGATCAAGAATTTTAAAAGCGCTAAGAGAGACAGCTAAGGCATCTACGTGAATATTCTGATATGAGTCAAATTAAAAGCATCGAATAGGTTTTCAACTAAATCCCATACCTCATTTCGATAGGATCGAAGTCTTGCGTTCTTGGTCTGGCAAACATTCTTTGCTTGCTTAACAATAAGTTCAGAATCGGTAAAAACACTTAATTTCTGAACTTTTAGGATTTTGGATAACTACAATCCTAAAAGGAAAGCTTCATATTCAGCAACATTATTAGTAACTTCAAAATCTAATTTATATGATTGGGCTATATTTTCCTTTTCAGGTGAAATTAAAAAAACTCTAGCTCCTGCCCCATCTTTTATGCAAGAGCCATCAAAGAAAAATTTCCAAATATCAGTTTGGTTTGGTTCAGGACTTTCAACTACTTCTTCAATCTTAATCTGAGTTTTATGTTGGCTTTAAGTGAGCTGAAAACAACCAAAGCCTTGATCTATTGCATAAATTGGATGGTTCCTTGGTTGGTCAGTCTTACAAACAATATGTGCAAATTTTACCTCTCTATATAATCTCAACTGCTCTCCTCCATAAACAGGAATAATAGCATATGACATGCCCATCTGTAGAGTTCCCCCTAGTTTGGCACAACATGACCTAGAAAGGAACATTCCAAACTTGGGAGGGATATCTATGACAACAATATCAAGTACTACACTCTTTACTGGAATTTGGGCAAGGGTGACCACTAGATCCTTAATCAGTCCTAAACAGGGCACCCTTTAGGAATCAAAGGTGTACAGGTCATGGTAGGATTTAGTGATGTCAAGTTTCAAATGGTCCATAATCGATTTTGGCATAAGGTTGTGTGATGCTCCTGAATCAAGCATACAATTGTATAACATGGAGTCATTTGTTTTAAGAGTTACATAGAAAGGTGGCACTATCTCATTTATCATGTCTAAACTAGGGCCAAAAACTGTTGCTGGTTTTTCATCCTGAAAACTTATGGCATCACCTTCAGCATCAACCGAGATATTTTGAATCCATTTAGTCACTTGGATTTTGTAACCAGGGTTTTTAGAAAGTTTTGACAGTGGAATTGGGATCTTAACCCTCTCTAATTCTTTTTCAACATTAAATGCAGTCAAAAAGTTTTTACCGGCTTGGGAAGTATCAATTGACTGATCTAATGGATGAATAAGAGTTGTTTG
Source organism: Pinus tabuliformis (assembly GCA_031772625.1). Lineage (NCBI taxonomy): Eukaryota > Viridiplantae > Streptophyta > Pinopsida > Pinales > Pinaceae > Pinus > Pinus tabuliformis. The sequence goes on from CM062806.1 coordinate 655,706,197, forward strand.
ATCTTTAGCAGTTTTGGTGTGTGGTTAAATTATTGGAGTTTCCTTTGGAGGTCTCCCTGGACCAGGCCTACGCCTAAGATGATACCTCTTGTTTAATTCTGCAATTAAAAATTCAGGAAAAAGCATGATATTTAGATACTTGTGCAGCTTCCTGATCTTCTTGAACCTGATTCTATTGTGAGAGAGGAATGATGGTTGTTTAATTGGAAGAAGAATCCATACTATTAATATCTTCAATAATTGTCATAGTATTATCATCAGGTTGTTGGTCATCTATTAATAGAGGAGTAGGAACATGTTGATCATTGGTAGGTCTCTGGAGAATTTGTAGTGGTTGGTTTCTTTTATACTAACTTTGATTTTGGTTTTGAGGTCTAGCAACTATTTGTTGTATGGTCCTAGGCTAGGTCTCAATCTTTGAAATCATATTTGATAGGTTTCTAAGAAGAGATGTTATTTCATCAATTTTTGAGTCTTCTGATTTAGTCTTATAGGAACTAGATGCTTCTTGAATAGATTTAAGATTTTCTTTGGGCCTTTTCTTCCTTAAGTTTTAAAGAAGTTGAGGCTACCCTATTTTCTTCTACTTCTATAGCATTTGTTTGCATATCTTCAAGAGTTATTGAAGTTCTTTCACGTAGCATAATAAAAAAATTATCACCGAAAGCTTTAGAAAATCTAGACTTAGTTGCTGCTATAGGAGGCTTACAATCAGCAAGCGTTTTGTGATAGAGTTTGTTGAATCTCTTGATGAAATCTGAAACTTGTTCACCAAAGTTCCTTTTAAGCTCTTCAAATTCTAGGAGGAAGTAAAGAGGATCCTTTTTGACACCCCACTGATTTTTTAATATGGTTGTAAGTTCTTCCCAATTTCTAATGGTAGTTGTTGGTAACTACCTGTTGATGCCTCGAAAATCACTGCAACGACATTGGGGGATAACCACCCGGTCCGGACCTTAAAGCAGCTCCTTTTCCGTTTGGTGTGGTGGCTCCGACTGGTTTAACTAGGTCCAGTTACCTTCTCCCTATTGCTATTGGTTTATGATGTATCTTTACATACCAATAGACAGGGATATCAGATCACTTCTTCTTGCTGATCAGGCAAGAGAATGACCCTTAAGCTGATTTGGGTTCAGCCAAGCCACAACTAAAGTTTTGCCTCTTTGAGGAGAGGACTTAAAATAATGTAGAATTTACTCTAAATGCAAGCTTATTCTATGATGCAAGCAAAAGAAACTAATCTAAATCCTATCTTAATTAGGCAGATATAGATCTAACCCAACTAAGAGAAAGATAATTAAAGTATTGGGATTTACATATGTCTCGTTTATAATGAATATCAAGTTAATGAAGTAGTTCAATTAACCGATATTATGGTTACCAAAACACATCCTATTGAGACCTATCAACTGAAATAATAAACCAACAACATTCCCGGAAGTAGCTCACAAAAGTGATATTAATTATCAAATCAGTAAATCCAATAATTGAATAATGACATGTGGAAATATTTCACAACACATTACCATTCAATAAATCAGTTTTATAAGACATATTTCTGAGTAAATAGTTACTTGGAAATCAGATTTTAATTCATAAGAACAGAGATACCTAATAACAAGATTGAGACAAATTACCCATATTGACAATAGTGTACAAACATGAATAAAATGAGACATTCCTGTTACCATAAAAATGAAACTGATATTTAAAACAGTAGTATTAAAAATACCAATTTATTGCATCCATTTCTCTGATCTTGGTCTCCAACAGTCCTTTACATTGCTTGAACTTCTGCCTTCAAAGCTAAAGCCACAATAGTGAAAACTCTGCCCCTCATACATAATACAAGATACAAAGGAAAAATCCTCAATAATCCCCAGATCTGAGATTTTCTCTCCTCTCTCCTACAACTCTAAATTCCTATTATAGTAGTGCTTTTAGAAGTCTAGCTTTGTAGAGGAGAGCAGCCCTTTCTTCCATTTTGCAATCTATTACTTATATTATTTGTGAAGGAATTCTTGAGAGAAGAGTTTGTTGAAGAGAAATCTGCTAAATCCAATTTTACTTGCTCAAAATTCTAATCTTCAATTGCTGGAGCATTCTCATTGATTGAGATCTTTTTCTCCATATTTCTTCCACTGTTTTCCTGCAAAAAGAAATCAAAATAAATTAAAATGCAACAATAAAATCAACATGGCATTGCTGGCATTTAAATCAAATCCAATCGAATTCTATTTAAATAAATACTTGAAAATAAAATATAAACTTTCTCTTGATGCCTGGGATGGTTTAATTGGCCAGAGATATGATTAACCAATGGATCTACAATTAGAAGAGGTTTTGGACAAATGAAAATGAAGAAAATAACTCAGAAAATTGATTTTGTTTTCAAAATTCGGAGCTTTATCTTCTGCTTGATTTTTGACCCAATAAATGGTTAAATCTGTTAGTGAAACCTCTTAAAAAATGTTCTTGATTTTCTCTTTCCAATGAGCCGTCCTGGGCCTCATTTGGCCAAGTAAAACTCATTCTATGAGCCTCCAAAGTTGATGAGTCAAATCTGGCATGAATCTGGAAATTCTGTTGTTCGGCTAAAAGAAATCAAAATTCTCATTAAAATTTAAATCCTAAATTAGAATTCTAATTAATTTTAAATTAATTGTTAATTATAAATTAAACTAATTATTAATTAATATTAATCTAACTAACTAATATGTAATTAATTATTTATAAACAAATTTAATCTAATTAAAAAACTAATTAATATTAATCTAAATGATGTTTAAATTTAAATTTAATCAAATTAATTAAATTTTATAAATTAATTAATCTCATTAATTTAAAATTCATTAATTAAATACTATATATTAATTAATTTAAAATATTAAATAATTACTTTAACATATTACATTATAACTAAACTAAAATATAACAACCTACTTTACTTTACTTGTTCCTTACCTTTCAACGTATGAGTGTTGCATTAAACAAAAACACAACTTATATTGTTAGTGCCTTTTAATATATGTTGCATGATTTTTATTCATGAGTGAATCGAAACTCAAAACGAATATTAAGTTAATGCTTATTTCACCTTACCTTATCGGCAAATCGCATCGGGGATGGCTTATGGGGTTTTAAAATGTGTCAAGTCAAATTCCCCGATCCTATATCGCATCGGGGCATGGTATGTATCGGGGGTTTTTAAACTTGCCATATATGAAACTCCCGATGCGATATATTTTTTTATATATATTAAATTTTAGTTTAATTAAATTAATTATGTTTTAAATAATAATTAATTTAATTAATCTGAGATTTAATATTAAAAATCAATTTTGATCTTGATTTTATTTTATGAGGGTTATTTTATAAACTACAGCCACTCTTTAATAAAAGTAAAAAAAATAAAAATAAACTATAGCCACTTCGAAAATTTTGGGTTTTCGAGATTAATAATTGATTTAGAAATTGGAGTAAATTTCTTAAATCTCGATACTTAATGATTTGGCCGCATAACTAAAAATGAAAAACGTTAGTAAAAACTCGCTACGGGTTAATATTTGAAATGAATGCATTATTGAACTAATTTATTTACAAAATGCAATATTGTACATTTTATGCATTTTTAACCCGGGCTAGATAAATGATGAGACTTCAAAGGAGTGCCATTTTCAAACCAGTTGACCAAATGAGACGAAACAAGCGTCAATATGAAGCTTATAAAAAATCGATTCTAACAAAGCAATCAAAACAAGAATCCCAAGGAAATGAAAAATTAACAAAAGCGTACAATAATCAACTAAATAAAAATCCAAAAAGGTGTTTAGCCGAAATTTTTATAGAAAGGGTCCCCATTATTTGAGTTGAGCAAGTCAAAAATGGGGGGTTGTGTTTTTACCACAACAATGGCGACACGCGGGAGAAGAACCAGTTATCTCTGTTTGATATGAATGAGATTTTCCTAAAATTGAATCAAAAATAATTAAAGAAGAGACAATTATGCTTGAAATGCTTGACTAAGTTCATTAGTCTGAATAAAAGCAAGAATCATCTAATTGTAATTTTTTTAAAATTCCTCATAAATTAAAATATTTCAAAACTTCTATATCAGTCTTTAATTAGTTGTAGAGATAAAGAAGGGGTCACTTTACAGCTTAGCTTTTAAAATATACTCATTTGCCACAGGTAGAGCCACTGCTGCCAACAAACATCTATAGTCTCGACAGGGTTACCTTTTAATCATCAATGATTCAGAATCCCATCTGTTTAAGAATTATTGATCTAAAGATAAATCCATCTATATATGTTTTTTTATTTATTTAATTTTATTTTTTATTTTTATTTTTTAAGTAAATCTTAAAAGCCATTGTCCTGGTATGGTAGCTAGATAGTTGACAATGCCATTCACTGGTTAAAATTGGACTGAACAAGCTGGCTCGTGATGAGACCCCTTGTCTTATAATTTTTTGCAATCATAAGGCATTACCCTGGTTTGTTTAGCAGTGTTGGTAATGTCAGCCTATTTTTCCCCTATGATCATGGTAAGCAGGCTCACGATGAGACCTCTTATCTTTTAAGTTTAAATATATTTTTGGATTATACTCTAGAAAAATAAGACTTTTTGGGACAGGGAGAATCATTGACTCCTTAAGAGTTAAGAATGACAATTTCAGAGTTAAAGGTGCTTTGCTGTAAAGTGTCTTTACTTGGTTAAAAATAACTTTTCTTGACTGATAATAGAACTTTGAAAGATCTTAATAAAAATTTTGGAATCTCAAAATAATTACAATTTCGATGAAAAAGGGTTTTTCCAGATTTTATATACTTTGCCAACTTCTCTTGATTGGTAATCTCTTCCTTAAATATGTCTACTTTTATAATAAGAAATTAAACATTACTAAGAGATTTAAGAAAAAGCTAATAGGTGACTATTAACCATTTTTCTCCATGTATGCTGACCATTGTTAGGTAACAAGTAGGCCTTCCATATAAATCATGGCAAAGTTACCAAAATCAAAACTGAAAACCAAAGTAAAAGAATTCTTATGCTAAAATGAGAAGGAAATCAACAAACAAAAATTAAAATGAAGAAATCTTTAAAAATGGAAAGGAAAATCTCAGTTTCGAAAGATAAACTCAAACAAGAATGTTTATACCAATGTCTCAACAATATGAAGAAAAATAAAGTAATCACGTAATCATTTCTTCCTATGTCGAGATTTGGGCAAATCATACCTTGCAGGGTTGTGAGTATTTTAGACTTTTTCCATAGCAACGATGATAAAATTCAGACACAATGAAAACTTTCTGTCTGATATTAATCTTCTTGTTTCAAAGCATCGTCTTAATCATTTTCTAATAAAAGGAATGCTTAAAGAAACAAACTAAAGGTTCAGAAACTTCCTGGTGTAGTTGTTTCAACGAAGATTATCGCTGCTTCATGAAATTAAGCCAGGAGAAGAGTATGGACTTCGAAAATATGATCTGGCAGAGGATTGAAAGCTTTAAATGGAGAACTGCAAAACAGATTTTTTATATCAGCAAAAACAAAACTGAAACTAAAGTAATGAAATGGAAATTAATGAAAGTGGGTACATGAATCTTACCATTGGATAGTTTCTTTTGATCTTACCTGAAAGGTATCAGTTTCTCCAAACTAGCTGACTTCTTATTTTAATTAACATTAAAAACATGAAGAAGTCAAACTAACCAAAATCCTATAACCCAAGATCATTATTTATTTTATTTACACTAAAGCAAGCAATCACATATAAAATGGAATGCTTAGTGTTCAAGAGAAAACAAATGCATCAGAAATAAGAATGAGAATTTGCAATAATGATTGTTTCTCAAAATATTATTAGTTTCATATACAAAATCAAGACCAAATCCAAGATGATAAAATTTAAATATGAAAATAGAGAGGTCTTGAATTCCATTTTTAATTATGGACTTATATATTTGAAACTGAAATATATCAAAATGATTTAAATGTACTGCAAATTCGTCATTAACCGCTTTCTTACCATAATTATTACCCAAGCTTGCTTTTAAAATAACACATCGTTGTATCAGATGATTCGCACCAAATGTCTCTTCACCATGTTTGAATTTTAAATTGCAAGACTTCACTTTTGTTGCTATGCCATATATCGATTAAATGTTAATGACTCAAAGGCATGCATTGGAAGCTATCGCATCGGAGATTGCAATGGCAAATTGCTGATAAGAACATGTGCAATGAAATGAAGCGATCACATCATTAAAGAAATATTATATCGGGGATCGGAGAATTAATTACATCATGCTTCCCATATCACAAAACGCACATCGTAGATTCAGAGAAGTGATGTGAGCATAAAAAATGTGATGAAACGATTGGAATATCGGCGATGCGATGGATGTCGTAGCTAATCGGCAATCGACAAAATTTTGGTACCCGTTGTAACACAATATAATTCCTGCGATGCTGATATATTATGAAGAGCGGACCCGATAATTTTCTATGATGGGATTTTAATAACATATCAGATCCGAGACATCGGCCCCTTTTAAAGTTATGCTCCTACCATTATTGCGATTGAGCTGACGCAATATTTTATGAATTTGATTTGAATTTCATATCGGGTCCGGAATTATGTGTTTATCGCAATATCGGAAAAGTCGATTATCGAAGATCGGCAATTCATGATCATGGAAGTATACTTCACTTGGAAAGCTCCGATATGCGAAATGCAATATGGCATATGAGTAAGATAATACATCGGAGGTCTTTGATGAACAATTTGTTATCAAAAGAAATACTAAGAACTACTTCCGATGAAATCTTATGATGCGAATGGTCTTATGATATTCCTTGAAATTTCAATTGGGTTTTCTAATGAATGAAAGCAAAGCTACAAAAATGCTTAAATTCTAATGAATCAGAAATGAAATTTCCCTGAACTTGTTGCAAATTTGAAATGGGTTTGCTGCTTACTACAAGTTTTGAAAACAAAATGAAAACCTGCAAATAAAACAGAACAGAATAAAAAATAAATTAAGGAAAGGATGAACTAATAATGGATGAGAATAAACTTGTAAATGCGTACCTGGAATGAAATTGTCTGCAGATTTTACCTCATAAATCTTCAAATTCTTCCTTTGATTTATCAAAAAAATTTCTTCGTTTAAAATCATCTCATTATTTATTCTAAATCTAAGTGTGCAATCAGCCTAAATAAAATCTGTTTATTCATGTTCAGGAAATATAAAGGTTACCAGAAATATAAAAATAGGCTCCCCTTTTGAATCGAAACAACAATTTATTATCTTTGCTTATTTTGAATAACTTGAGAAGAATCCGTATTGTTATAGCGACTCTTCAATAATACCTTTAGTAAATGAATATGATGCGTTTTGTAGCATCAAATAATAAACTAAAGATCAGAATGGGATAAAGCCACTAATTGTGGAAAAATATAAAAACAGATTTGAATGTGTGCACTTGGCAAAATGGACATCCTTAAGGTCAGCTTTTAGCAAATTCCGAGGAAGATAATATGAACTTCATATGATTACCGTGAAAGGTTGGACTGACTAATAATGATGGAATTATAATTAAGCTTATCATAGACAGTCATACATTTCATGGGATAATGGGGTCATGAAGCTTTTTTATCCTCAAATCCTTACCATATAAATTTCAAAAGAAAATCTTAGAAGGAAATCCCAAAATGAAGAAAAGTGGCTTTGAGGCAATCGATACCAAGTGCAACTTTAATTGAATTTAATCAAGACATTATTCAAAATAGGCAGAGTAGAAATATCGCTATAAGAAATTTCAAAAAGGAAAGCAAGAATTAAAATTTTCTGATAAGGAAAAATGTTTCCACTGAACATGTATGAGAAGGCTGATTGCTTTGTTTTATTTTTTAATCTACATAACTATTGCAAATAAATTAACTACATAAAACAAACTAACTAATTTAATTCTACTCCTATTCTAACCATGTACATGAAAATGACTAGGTATAGTCATATTTCCAGTGTAGCCATTTTCTCATTTTAATTGCTGCATGTATGTACAGTTCAAATGTTAGTAATAAAAATAAAAATCTAACTAAACTAAGGAAAATAAATATGAAATCAGAATGTACAGTTATTGTTAGAAACTTAATTAAAATCTATTTCTCTTGAAATTTCCTTTCCAATTGACTACCAATTGGATCATAAAAATCTGGATGAATTTCTATTAAGGATTGAGAAATGTTCAAAGGAAGAGATAACAGGCCAGATTGTGAAGATGAGCTTTTAAATTCAAAGGCCTGAAAATAATTGTTAGTATTATGTACAAATGTTAAGCTATTAATAATTTCCTTTGAGAGAAAACCAAATATTTTTCAAATGAATTAATGAAAAATGGATGGAAATCTTTCAAATGAAATGGAAAATTATTAATTGAATTGAATTGCTGGCTAGATTGCAAAAATACGTTCTCTTGTTGACATTGCCTTTGAAAAAATAGAAGCTTTTGATGAAACATTAGCATTGATTGAAATTGAAATATTAATATCTTTTGATGCTCATGATTATAATATGAAACTTCAATTTCCCAATCGGGCAATGCATCAATTGAGTGTTTGATAATAAGGTGTTCAATATGCCAGCGAAAAATGTGAAAATTTTGCAAAATAAAATCAGAAAATAAATCTAAGTTTAAACAAAATAACTGTGAAAGAAAAACTAAAATGAAATCACTATTTGTACAACTAATGTTACAGCACAATTGGGATTCTTTTGAAATAATTTCTCTTTCACAAGGATTGGCTAGAATTATAAACTTTGGGTAATTTCAAATTCCAACTTGTGAAATAGAAAATGAATTATGATTATGAATAGGAATGGGAGTTTGATCCTCATATGAATCATAAATTGGAATGTTTTATTGAATGGTGAAATCATGAAGATAATTTGCTGCTCTAAAATGAGGATTAGTTGGGATAATTCCTAAATTGAAGCGTTCCCCATTCTCAGATGTTGTCCGAAATTTATCATGAGGATTCTCTTGAAAAGAATAGAAATCAAAATCCTCAATGTTAGAGTAATTATCATAAATGACTTCACAATATTCTCTACAATTCCCTTCAATCTCATCCAATATATCCAAACAAGGAGGAACAAGAATTTCATGTTCATTAATGGCAAAATAATGATCATTAATTGCTTCTCTATCTTGATAAAAACTTAATGGTAATTCAGATCAACCTCTGTAATTTCTGAAATATCATTAATACCAAGAGGGGAAAAATTACCATCATTAAAAATATCAGGATAAAGGGAAAAATGTGAACCTGAAACAATGCGTTTAAAACTGTCTCTGTTTAAGAGCTCTTGTGCATTATGCTCATTGTAAATTTCAGATTGCAGATCATTCCTTTACATATTCATGCTTTCTTGAAGAAGGCTGCTTTGCTGCTGTGATTTTGGCATTTGCTCATCATGGAGAAATTCAGAAATTTGTACAGTAGTTTGTGATCCAGGTGGATATTGGTGGCCACCTGCCAAGTCCACCTGGACCCCCACCATTGTCTTTCTCAGCATTTTCAGTTTCCTTAATTGTAGCACAACTTACTATTTTTAGCAGTTTTTCGGGTCTTGAACTTCCGGAGCCGTTTTGAGGCCCTAAACGACGTTTTTTGGGGAATCCAGGGGCAACACGAGTCCACAAAGTGGACTGTTGTTGCCCGTTTCAACAATGATAGTGCTCGGATAGATCTTTCTAATGAGCTATTGTACGCGTCAAACGGAGATCATATGCCAAAGTTACAACCCCGGGAAGTTGATGTACCAACTTACCCCCAAACGGGGCCCACAGTTTGGCGTTTCATCTCCTAGGGTTAGGTTTTGGAATGTTAAGGGTTTTTCCATTATTTCTCAACAATAAATAGGCCTTCGAGCCTCATTGTAACACAGTTCAGAGGCATGTAGTCATCACATCTCTTCTCAGAGATAAGCTACCATCGCCCTAGCTAGTTTATTTCCATTTCTGTTTGTAAGCATATTTCAGTATTTTCCATTAATGAAATGAAGTATTATTTCCGCTGCATCTTTGTGTATATGGTTATCTCTGTAATTTGTTGCGTTCCTGTTTAAATCCGGATCAGTGGTATCAGAGTGGTCTGCTTTTTCTTTGTTTTTCTTTGTATGTCCCCAACAAGGTTGGGATATAAGGAATTAGGGCTTGAACTGGTTGAACCTTTGCAAGACCAGCCTCGCAAATCCCGACGGCCTCCCATGGCGGACGAGAAGAAAGACGAGGGGGCAGGAGATCCCATCAAAATCTTGCTCGAAGAAGCGCTCGAGCGACAACGGAACGCGATGATGGACAGCTTTGCGCAGATCCTTCAGCGGCTACCCAGAAGCGGCGCATCGGCTTCCAGCAGCTCCTCTGGAAACGCCACACCCTTTAAGGTACAAGTTAATTTTGAAATCCCCATATTCGAGGGTCAGATAGACGCCGATGTCGTAGATAAATGGTTAAATCTGCTAGAGGGTTATTTTTCTGTTCATGAATTTTCGAGTCGGGAAAATATTGTTTTTGCTCTTCTCAAAGCAGCCCCCCACGTCAAGGACTGGTGGGAAACCTACTGCGAGCAGAAGGATGAAAGTACCGGCTCACTATTTTCAGCCGCACCCACCTGGGATTCATTCCGAGATGCCATCAAGGAGTAGTACTACCCTGTCGGAAGCTATGACGATGAATACATAAAGTGGACCACGCTGCGGCAGGGAAGGGACCAAGACGTGCCGGAGTTCACCAATCTTTTCCATACCCTTCGCACAAAGTTGGGTATCAAGGATTCAGAGCAACATTTGATACTCAAATACCGTGGCTGCCTGCACAAGTACATCCAGGAAGAAATACAGTTCCTAAACATCCCCTCGCTCGGCGCAGCATACCGGTATGCCGTCGAGGTCGAGCAGAAGTTTAAACAAAAGAAGCGAGACTTTGGATCTGCGAATCCAAAGCAAGGGAAAGGTGCCCCTAAACCACAGAACAAAGGAAAAAGCCAAGGCGGGACAGCCCAAGACAACCAGCCGAAGCTGCAAGCAAAGAGCAACTCCGCGAAGCCGAGAAAGGACACTGGAAAATGGTGTGAGTTCCATAAGAGCTCCACTCACAACACAAGTGAGTGTTGGGCCAAGCAGTCACTGGTGGCTGAGCTAAAGGTTTCAGAATCAGATGCATGTTCCGACTCTGAGTCAGAACCCGATAAGGGGTATGAAAAAGGGAAGTAGATCATTGATGCGGATCCCAGCGCCACTGTTGCTACCGCAAAGATCCAGAAAAATGAACCTGAAGATCCAGAGGAGGAGGAGCGTCTCTTCCACTCCCAGATGTGGGTAAAGGGCTCCCCGATACAGTTCATTGTTGATAGGAGTCAAAAGAACCTCATTTCGGCAGAGGTCGTGAAGCGGTTGGGCTTACCGACCACAGCACATCCACAACCATACACCATTGGGTGGCTTCATCAAGGGCGAGATCTTCGCGTGAGCCAGCAGTGTCGCCTTCCATACAACATCAAGCCCTTCACGGATGAGGTATTGTGTGACATTGCTCCCCTTGAAGTTTGTGATGTATTACTAGGACAACCATACTTGTGGAAGCGACATGCTGTGTATGAATCAAGGCCCCGTGCTGTTATTATTACATTGGGAAATAAGCTGTTTAGGATACCAGAGGTAGCACCACCTGCCGCCATCTCTTTGATTACCGCAAAACAATGTAGTAAGATCATTTCCAAAACCAGGAAATTTGTTTTCCTGATGATACGCCCTCAAGGGAAGAAGAAGACAGTGGCCGCGGCCTCCAAACGGGGTCCCTCTGCACGGCAGCTACAGATGGACAAGATTGTGGAGGAGTACGAAGACATCTTCACCTCCCCGGCAGGGGTTCCTCTGCACTGTCAAGTCAAGCACTCCATCGATCTGACCCCAGGTGCGCCGCTACCCAATGGACCAATTTATCGGCGCTCCGTTCTGGAGAACAATGAAATCAAGAGGCAGATTCAGGAGCTCCTGCAGAAAGGTCACATCCGTCCGAGTTCTTCGCCCTGTGGGAGCCCGATAGTGTTGGTACAGAAGAAGGATGGGACGTGGAGACTTTGTATTGACTATCGGGCGCTGAACAAGATCACTGTCCGTATTAGGTACCCGATCCCGCGGATTGATGACCTCCTAGACCAACTAAAGGGGGCGAAATATTTCAGCAAGATCGATCTGAAGTCAGGATATCACCAGGTACCAATTGAACCCTCAGATGTGTGGAAGACTGCCTTCAAATCCAAGGAGGGCCTCTTCGAATGGTTGGTCATGCCTTTCGGATTGACGAATGCTCCTGCAACCTTTATGAGGCTAATGGATGACATCTTGTGGCCATTCACCAACTCCTTTGTAGTAGTGTACTTGGATGACATTCTGATCTTCAGCCAGAGTTGGGAAGAGCACCTCCACCACATCCGACAGGTTCTCCAAACACTGCGGCAACACAAGCTATGTGCCAATTTGGAGAAATGCACTTTTGGCATGACCGAGGTTCAGTATCTGGGATACATCATTGATGAACAGGGGGTGCATGTCGATCCAGCCAAGGTCCAAGTCATTCGGGATTGGCCCTCTCCAACCACTCTAACAGAGGTCCGCAGCTTTCTAGGTCTTGCCAACTTCTACCGCAGGTTTGTGTTGGGATTTTCTCATATTTCTTGGCTCTTGAGTCAAGTCACCAAGGGCGGGGCGAAAGCAAAATTCTTTTGGTCTGAATCTCAACAGAAGGCATTCAGGGAGTTGAAGGATCGCCTCTGCACGGCACTAGTGCTCGCGTTACCAGATTTACAACAACCATTTGAGGTTGAGACAGATGCCTCTAATAGATCTTTCTAATGAGTTATTGTACGCGTCAAACGGAGATCATATGCCAAAGTTACGACCCCGGGAAGTTGATGTACCAACTTACCCCCAAACGGGGCCCACAGTTTGGTGTTTCATCTCCTAGGGTTAGGTTTTGGAATGTTAAGGGTTTTTCCATTATTTCTCAACAATAAATAGGCCTTCGAGCCTCATTGTAACACAGTTCAGAGGCATGTAGCCATCACATCTTTTCTCAGAGATAAGCTACCATCGCCCTAGCTAGTTTATTTCCATTTCTGTTTGTAAGCATATTTCAGTATTTTCCATTAATGAAATGAAGTATTATTTCCGCTGCATCTTTGTGTATATGGTTATCTCTATAATTTGTTGCGTTCCTGTTTAAATCTGGATCAGTTTGGATTTTATTTACTTTGATTGCTGCTTGTACTTGCTGATTTGCGATTTGATTTTCCGAATTTACTTCGAAGTAGCTTTCAGATTTCAAGGCGGCTTTTTCTCCAAAATTGCTGTTGTTGTCTTCTTGCATTTGATTAGAAATATCTTCTAAGCTTTGTGAAACCACTTCATCACAATTTATTTGCACATCCAAATTGGGATTCTCATTTATATTGGAAGGGGATGGAACAAAGCTTGAATCAATTTCATATGGATTGGGAATGGTTGGAAGAGAACAAATATATTTAAACCAATCTAATGATTCATTTTCCGTAGGTTTATCTTCGTCCTTAAATCTTAAACAATTCAAGTGAAATCGAATATGAAAATCATTAACAGACTCATTTTTAAACCTTCGTAGATATTCAATTTCTTCACATACCTGTTCATAATCGTAGCCGTCAAATTCACAAATGAAAATTGTAACAAATTGATCCCAGCTATGGATTGAGGCAACTGGAAGAGTTCTACACCAGCTTCTGGCTTTTGCCGCAAATGTGAGAGTAAAAAGTCTGCATAAAATGCCTTCATCAATCCCTTGAAAATCATATTTTAAAACATTTTGAAGAAACTTAAAGACATGGTTAAAAGCAAAAGAATTTTCCTTACCATTGAATTTTACCTCAGACACGAGTCTTACCACTTCAGGTGGGGTATTGGAGGATGCACGTCCATGGATACAACTCCAAATTGGGAGCTTAAGAGGAGCCATAAACAAAAACTTAAAATTGAAAAGACTCCAATAGACAAATTTCTCAGGCCCTCCTTCTAGCGCCAAAAATGTTGATGCCTCGAAAATCACTGCAACAACATTGGGGGATAACCACCCGGTCCGGACCTTAAAGCAGCTCCTTTTCCGTTTGGTGTGGTGGCTCCGTCTGGTTTAACTAGGTACAGTTACCTTCTCCCTATTGCTATTGGTTTATGATGTATCTTTACATACCAATAGACAGGGATATCATATCACTTCTTCTTGCTGATCGGGCAAGAGAATGACCCTTAAGCTGATTTGGGTTCAGCCAAGCCACAACTAAAGTTTTTCCTCTTTGAGGAGAGGACTTAAAATAATGTATAATTTACTCTAAATGCAAGCTTATTCTATGATGCAAGCAAAAGAAACTAATCTAAATCCTATCTTAATTAGGCAGATATAGATCTAACCCAACTAAGAGCAAGATAATTAAAGTATTGGGATTTACATATGTCTCGTTTATAATGAATATCAAGTTAATGAAGTAGTTCAATTAACTGATATTATGGTTACCAAAACACATCCTATTGAGACCTATCAACTGAAATAATAAACCAACAACATTCCCGGAAGTAGTTCACAAAAATGATATTAATTATCAAATCAGTAAATCCAATAATTGAATAATGACATGTGGAAATAGTTCACAACACATTACCATTCAATAAATCACTTTTATAAGACATATTTATGAGTAAATAGTTACTTGGAAATCATATTTTAATTCATAAGAACAGAGATGCCTAATAACAAGATTGAGACAAATTACCCATATTGACAATAGTGTACAAACATGAATAAAATGAGACATTCCTGTTACCATAAAAATGAAACTGATATTTAAAACAGTAGTATTAAAAATACCAATTTATTGCATCTATTTCTCTGATCTTGGTCTCCAACAGTCCTTTACATTGCTTGAACTTCTGCCTTCAAAGCTAAAGCCACAATAGTGAAAACTCTGCCCCTCATACATAATCCAAGATACAAAGGAAAAATCCTCAATAATCCCTAGATCTGAGATTTTCTCTCCTCTCTCCTACAACTCTAAATTCCTATTACAGTAGTACTTTTAGAAGTCTAGCATTGCAGAGGAGAGCAGCCCTTTCTTCCATTTTGCAATCTATTACTTATATTGTTTGTGAAGCAATTCTTGAGATAAGAGTTTGTTGAAGAGAAATATGCTAAATCCAATTTTACTTGCTCAAAATTCTGATCTTCAATTGTTGGAGCATTCTCATTGATTGAGATCTTTTTCTCCATATTTCTTCCACTGTTTTCCTGCAAAAATAAATCAAAATAAATTAAAATGCAACAATAAAATCAACATGGCATTGCTGGTATTTAAATAAAATCCAATCAAATTCTATTTAAATAAATACTTGAAAATAAAATATAAACTTTCTCTTGATGCCTGGAATGGTTTAATTGGTCAGAGATATGATTAACCAATGGATATGCAATTAGAATAGGTTTTGGACAAATGAAACTGAAGAAAATAACTCAGAAAATTGATTTTGCTTTCAAAATTCGGAGCTTGATCTTCTGCTTGATTTTGACCCAATAAATGATTAAATCTGTTAGTGAATCCTCTTAAAAAATGTTCTCCTTGATTTTCCCTTTCCAATGAGCCGTCCTGGGCCTCATTTGGCCAAGTAAAACTCATTCTATGAGCCTCCAAAGTTGATGAGTCAAATCTGGCATGAATCTGGAAATTCTATTGCTGGGCTAAAAAAAATCAAAATTCTAATTAAATTAGAATTCTAATTAATTCTAAGTTAATTGTTAATTATAAATTAAACTAATTATTAATTAAAATTAATCTAACTAACTAATATGTAATTAATTATTTATAAACAAATTTAATCTAATTAAAAAACTAATTAATTATGTTTAAATTTTAATTTAATCAAATTAATTAAATGTTATAAATTAATTAATCTGATTAATTTAATATTCATTAATTAAATATTATATATTAATTAATTTAAAATATTAAATAATCACTTTAATATATTACATTATAACTAAACTAAAATATAACAACCTACTTTACTTTACTTGTTCCTTACCTTTCAACGTATGAGTGTTGCATTAAACAAAAACACAACTTATATTGTTAGTGCCTTTTAATATATGTTGCATGATTTTTATTCATGAGTGAATCGAAACTCAAAACAAATATTAAGTTAATGCTTATTTCACCTTACCTTATCGGCAAATCGCATCGGGGATGGCTTATGGGGTTTTTAAAATGTGTTAAGTCAAATTCCCTGATCTGATATCGCATCGGGGCATGGTATGTATTAGGGGTTTTTAAACTTGCCATATATGAAACTCCCAATGCGATATATTTTTTTTATATATTAAATTTTAGTTTAATTAAATTAATTATGTTTTAAATAATAATTAATTTAATTAATGTGAGATTTAATATTAAAAATCAATTTTGATTTTGATTTTATTTTATGAGGGTTATTTTATAAACTACAACCACTTTTTAATAAAAGTAAAAAAAAAAAATAAACTACAACCACTTCGAAAATTTTGGGTTTTCGAAATTAATAATTGATTTAGGAATTGGAGAAAATTTCTTAAATCTCAATACTTAATGATTTGGCCGCATAACTAAAAATGAAAAATGTTAGTAAAAACTCGCTACGGGTTAATATTTAAAATGAATGCCTTATTGAACTAATTTATTTACAAAATGCAATATTGTACATTTTATGCATTTTTAACCGAGGCTAGATAAATGATGAGACTTCAAAGGAGTGCCATTTTCAAACCAGTTGACCAAATGAGGCGAAACAAGCGTCAATATGAAGCTTATAAAAAATCGATTCTAACAAAGCAATCAAAACAAGAATCCAAGGAAATGAAAAATTAAAAAAAGCGTACAATAATCAACTAAATAAAAATCCAAAAAGGTGTTTAGCCAAAATTTTTATAGAAAGGGTCCCCATTATTTGAGTTGAGCAAGTCAAAAATGGGGGGTCGTGTTTTTACCACAACACTACCTAAACCAAATCCTCACATTTCCTTCAAGTGACTATACAAACAATCTCATATAAATATTCTCTTGCTCAATATTCATATTGTCTACAAAATCTAGAAAAGCTTGAAGATGGTCCTCACTTTAGAGACCAGTTTCTCCATTGTACTTGGGAAGGTATTTTAAATACCCAGCTGGGAATGCCTCAAGGTTATTAGGTAATACTAAGGCAGCATATCTAGCTTGTATAATAGGTCGGAAAGCCATGATAGCATGTGGTGTATGAGGTGCTTGAGGTATATGAGATGCTTGAGGTGTATGAGGTTGTCTAGCTGGAGTATGAGGTGTTTGTGTGGATGTAAAGGATGAAGAAGAAATAGAGGAAGGAGATGGTGTTTTAGGAGTTGGTGAACTAGTTGGAGGTGAAGGAGGAGGAGATCTCCTGAAATACTTCAAAGGAGTCTTAAGAACTAGCTTTGGAACCTATAAAGGAATATCTTATTTTGTTGCAAAGAGAAGATTGGTATATACAGAAAAGGTCTTTTCAGGTTGTTCAGAAGAAGAAGCTTCAGGTTGGTAAAAAATGAAAGGAAATGGATAGGTGGTAGGGGATATGAAATCTATGGGCTTATATTCTGGACGATTAAAACCCAAACCAGATTCAATTTTAGGTGATCCTGGTGGTAGTGTGGGTCTTGGATGAGATTCTATTGAATGAATAAGGTATGCTGACTTAAAATCAACTCCTCTTTTTAGAATTTCAGCAACCCTAGGTAATAAATGGGAGTAATCAGGATCAAAAGGGATATTAATATAGGGGCCAAATGAATCTAACTATTCAGATTGTAGGACTCAAGAGGAATAAGAAGATGGTTGGTGTACCCTTTTAGATCTCGCTTTTCTTAGAAGCCTTTCATGATCTAAAAGAGGTTTAACTATGTCAGCATCTGAAGAAGATCTGGTATGTTTATAAGGTGCCAGCTTGGAGTGTGGAGTCGCCAAGGTGAATGATTTTAACCTTTCTAAATCCTTTAATCACCTTTAAAGAAAAATAATGAATGAAAATAGTTGTCCCAAGGGAAACTTTAATGAAATTTGAATGCCCCGGCAGCAGCGTCAATATGATGTTGTACCTCTGAGATAGTAGTAGGTCAAGCTACCAATGCCAGAGCATCTAAAATAATTTTTTCCGGGGTTTTTGGTTTTAGTTTTGGAAGACCAATGAATGAAGACGGATGTAGAATTAATGCAATTAATCCTTTGGGTTATATTAATACTTCAACAAAGGGCTTCTATAAAGCATTACACAGTGACATAGATCAAAATAGTGGTGAGTACAAGACAGCAAAAAATATGATTATCACAGTTTCCAGACTATAAAACAGAACAATCATAAGTAGGAAAACCTTCTGAACTACGTTCAAAAGATTCAAGTAAGTATACTTAAGCTTACACAATATGCTAATGATTTATTGATTAGAGGGGATTAGCTACACAAATAGTTGCATTAATCCAATATCTTAATAGATGATCACTTCAGGAGCTTATAGGAATCAATTGAAACTCTAATTGTTCCTACCTATATATCTCTGTAAGTCATAAATATATGAAGAAATAACATAATGATTGAAGGACTGGAAAAACTTACAGGATAAAGAAACTGTGCAAGACCATATTTAGAATCGTTTGCTTTGTATTAAGGTTCCAGAAAGACCAATTACATCAAGTGTATGCAAAAGCTTCTTTCAAAGGTGGCTTCTAGGTTCAAATTAGTATAAACAGTCACAACTTACAAGTAATTCTCTATGAGTCTTGAACTCCGAACAATTTAAAACTCTAGAAAAGAGTTAATTATACAGTAATGAAATTCAAGAAAAGATCCTGAAACAGATTGAGATTTTGAGGAAAAGAAAGATCTTCATGGCAAGAAGATAGGGGCAACTATTTGAACTGCTTCTTAATGTCCCCTTTATTCAGGCTGTGCTGGCTTCATTTGTTTGATATTTTTCCCTTTTAGCTGGTCGATTGTTGGTATCCTTCATTCTGGAAAATTCCTTCATTTAACCTTTTTACCAGATAATGCTTTAAACTCTATTTAATATTCTTCACCTTGTTGAGTAACCTTTATTGCGCTCCTTTTAACTCTTTCTATGCATTTGGGTTTTTACTGTATTTTTCAACAGTAAACTCTAGACTTCATATTTATCTTCAAACTGTTATGCAGGCTTTTGTTTATAAGCCTGAAACAGTAGTTTTCTTACCTGCAAAATATATAAACTTTTAAGGAAAACATGGTGATAGAGGAGGTCGTGATGGATTTTTTGAGATTTCAAAGTATATCAGAAAGATTTTGGGGAATATCGGAGGGTGAAACCATGGTTTAATGGCCACAGAGGCATAATGGAGGTTGCGTTGTGTAAAACAGCCAAACAGAGCAAAAATGGCTTTTATGCATTTAATGGAGAAATAGTTAATCTTTTTAACTATTAGGTGAAGGTGAACAGTGCGAAAGAAAGAGTATGGAGGGATTAAATATGGTGGAAAATGGCTTAATTATGGTTAAAATAGAGATTAGTGTTAAATGAAGGATTTTCGAGTCATTTCTTTGTTTAAATGGAAAAATCCTTTAGCAGAGAAAATCTTCGCAAAATGCATAATGACGGATTCAAAATTTTATTAACCTAGAAGATAATGATATTGGGTTCAGGTATTATTCACATATTTCAATCGTGGTATGACGGGGAGTAACGGCTTTGGTCGAGACTTGCAACAAGAGGCGGATGCGATGTTGCGATAGACTGTAATATATATATGGTCGAGTCTGTATCCCATCGCAATCGGAGATTGCAATGGGTAAAGGGTTATGGTATTAGCAAGAGGCTGCGATGAAAGCGGATGCGATATGGGATTAGATTGCGATATATATAGTGTCAGGTCTGGGCTTCCATATCGCAGTCAGGGATCACAATAATGGAGGGTTATGCTATAAGCAAGGGCTTTGTGATGGAGGCAGACGTGATATGGGATTAGATTGCCATATAAATAACGTCGGGTCTGGGCTTTCCATCGCATATTGCAATGCGGGGGTGTATGCATGTTTAAAGGGTTCCTCGATCTCGTCGATGCAATATTTGTATATATCATAGTTTTATTAAACAAAAACTAAGAGTTTTTTGGTTATTTTAATAAATGGAGTTATATTATACAAGAAAGGGGAATTCTTAAGGATTTAATACATAAGTTAAGTTAATATGAAATATAGCAGAAAAGGGGAATAACACTGAGTATAATGCTTTTATGAGTTGATTTAACTTTTCATATAAGCATTTATACTTAGGGTAAGGATATTTTATGGGTTTTTTAATGTAAAAAGGATTTTACATGTAAAAGGGATTTTAATGGTAAAAAAGGGATTTTGTATGGTAAAAGGGATTTTACATGGTGTTCTTACTTTTCATAAGTAAAAAGCAGGGAAAATTTTAAGAACCACCCTAAATTTATTTGTATAATAAATGGGTGAATCCCCATGATACATAGGAAAAGTGGGAGGTGATTTTATCACTATATATATATATGTATATATATATATATATATATATATATTTGGCAAATCTCTCACCAGATTATATTATCTTGTAAAGTCATGGCGAATCTTTCACTGAATTATAAAATCTTGTAAGATCTTAGAAAATCTTTCACTGAATAATAAAACATTATGAAGTCTTGGCAAATGTTTTGTTAAAGTATGAAACCATATATGATAATAATAAAACATATTCATTAAACTGTAATATACTAACATACATGTTTGGAAAAAAGAAACATAATTTTCACTTCCTACAAACAATGTTGCAAGTTTAGTGGCCATATTTGTCATGGTAGGAGAGATTAATGTTTTCTCTACCACTTTTTTCAAGCTACCACTTTTGCCAAGCTATTAAATTTCTTTCTTATTCCATAGACTCCAACTGCTAGATAAGAAAAAACACATCAAGTTTGTTTACCCCAACACACCAACAAGTAGCAAGCCCCAACTATACAGCACAAGTACAGGTTCAGGACAGAGGCAAGAGGCTGATGCATGAGGAGAGCCCTTTAGGAGGCCATGATATTGATGTTACACTCAGTGATGTGGATGGGAGCTATCCTCGCTTGAAACTCAAAGAGATCATCCAAGAGCAGAAGACTGAGATTAACAGCTTGAATGATAAGTTGCTAAAGATAGAATGGGTGATCAAATATTTGGAGCAGCGCAATAAGGCCTTAGAGGACTAGCACACACTTCTAGAGCTGCGACAAATCCATGTAGACCGAAAGTTGGCCCGGAAAAGACCTAGCAATTTGACACCTTTTGAGCGGCAATTTTGGCTTGAGAAAATCAATCGACATCTGGAGGAGTTGTTGGCGAAGGCCAATAGAGACAAAGACATGCTCTGTCATATGAAACATCACTATTGGGCTCGCATTCATGTCGGTAAAGCAAAAATAAAGATTTTGAAGAGGAGGTTGAGCAGAGCATTAAAACGGTGAAAGAGGCCTAATACACTTCAGATTTTGGCTGAGACTGCGGTGGTTGGGCATGATACATGATGGAGGGTCTTCACTCCGAATTTGATAAAATTCGGAGAAATTTTTGTCATTTTGGAAATTGTTGGCTTGCAAAACAGATTTTTCAGCCCAACGCATAGCGCGTCGACGCGCGGACTTATGATTGGGACACTTTCTGGAGGAAAAATTTATAATTTTGGATTTTTCATGGTAAGTTATGCATGCTCTAGTATGGCCAAGGCATTTAATCAAGTTTTGGATGATCAAAAGGGTCAAAAACACCATGAAAATCACCTTTCTGCCACCTTTTGCACCAGCAGGAAGTACTTGTAGGAGAATGAAATTTTGAAGGGGCAAATGAGCTCCAAATTGGGAAATTCCACTTGGGCTCGATAGCAGACATCCAGTGCTTTCCAACAAGCTAACATGAGCTTGATTTTGATGTCAGGAAGTGCCCCAAAAGTAGGTTGGATGGCGCATGACGCATAGAGCTCACGCACGCGGCGCATAAAGATTTTTGGTCAAATTTTCATCTTCCAGCTCAGAAATTCGGCCAGTTTTCACTAGTTTCACCTTCTGTTGTAATATTTGACTTATCTTGATGTAGTTTGATGTATATGATGTAACTTTGGCACTTATTTACCTATTCTAGATGATTCATTCACAAAATAGCAAAAATTTAATGAAATGGATCAGTTTCCCTTCTTTTAGAGGCAGGTTATTGGGATGCCTAGTTTTCAGCTCTATGTTTGGAATTAGTTCAAATTACTCCTAGAAGGAGGAGCTCGACCCCTAGAGGCTAGGAGACAGGTTGGCATGGTCTATATTATGTATATTTTCAGTCAGTAGCAGGGGTTGGACTATTGGGAAAGTTTTGGCACACTATTGTACATATCTTCTTCATTTTGGCTAAGGAAAGATCAGAGGTTTTGCAGCACCTGTTGGGATTCTTGTGGTTTTGAGTTTTGATGGTGTGTTCTCTAAGTTATTTGTAAGTTCTTTAATGTTTTAATGTATGCCATTCCCTTCTTTTGCTTCTGAAACTAAATGAATGAGTAAGTGAGGTAGAATCCATTGATTTCAGTGCTCTGCCTTTAAATTTGTTTAGTTTTATGTGTTTTCACCAGTCTCGAGAGGATCCCTATTTCCCCTTTCCCTTTTCAGCTCCTTGTCATTTTTGATCCATCCATACATATGATTAACAAACATCAAAGCTACTACCTACCTTGCCCCAACTTGAATTCTGCAAAGATCTCGTCTCATCCCCGAGCCCAAATTTGGTTTTTCCCTTTTCTCCATCAAAACCACAAAAAAATTTAAATCAAACCTACCTATGCATTTACTAGCCTAAAATCAATATCCATTATAAGTCATCTCAGCTCCTTTGAAGACCTTTTGGCGAGATAGACCCGAAGAGAGCCCTCTCCTCTCCTCGTAGGGCTAGCTACGAGGCTGAGCTTGGTTTGATGTGGCCTTGAATCTCGCCTTCCCTCAGCCTAAGGCAGATTTCAGTGCTAACAGGGCTATCTGGCTAGAAGGTTTTGATTTCGATATTGTCGATAAATTAGGTGCAGAAAATTATTTAGCAGATATGTTGACAAGAGAAGGAGCTCCAAAAATCAAAGACATCAAGATGTTCAGACCCCTGTACAAAGGAGAAACCTCTTCAAGTAAAAGTCCAGTCTAGTCTAGTGTCTGTCAGTCCAGAAACTGTTCAGTATTAATCTATTGTGAGTGTAAATATGAGTTTTGTTGGGATTGTTTTGTTTTAAGAATCAAGTCATTACCTATAGAAGTATTACAAATTGTGTTGCAGAAATGGTTTGATTCAGAGTCATGCATGTTTGCATACAGTAGAGAATTACCTTATAGAGGTAGGCCTTGGAGAGTCTTTTATGCATTATCCCGTGAGCCTATTCCCATTTATCTTGGTTTTTTCCAAAGTACAGATTGGATCTCGCAAGATTACTTTACCATTCATGAGAGGGTTAGGATACATGGTTATGTCAGAGTCATTTTTTATGCTACACAGGTAGATAGTGCCATAAATTGGTGGAGTCCTTGGTTTAAATTGTTTCTGTTCAAATATATTCCTAGAGTCACTTGGACATGTGAAAGTGGTTTTTGAGACACGATTAGCACACTTGTTTGGGAACTCCACATTGCTGCACAGAATGATTACACTATAGAATTTGAATTCATTCATGAAGATACAGTAGTAGTCCAGAATGATAACAATCACCATGAACCATAATTTAAATTGTTTATCAGTTTTCAAGGAGAAATTTATGTGGATTCGAGGCACTGGCCTTCAAATGTTTTCTCATTTCCTTTTTGCTGTTTTTTCGAGAAGAAGCACCACCTTGGTTAGATGATTCATTAGCAGCAGAAATATTTTCTCCTGACATTGAGCAATTATTAGAAAGAGAACAGATAGATAGATATGAACAAGATCATGATGGTTCTGATGAAGAATGGGATAACAGTGACTAATGTGTATGATCACCCTTTTGATATCATATACACTTTATGTAAATATTTAAAGTTTTCGTGGGTTTTCTTAAAATATCCACTTTGTAATTATTATGAGCCAATGTCCTAGATTCCGGTCGTCTTGTCTATAGATCATATAATATTGATTTTTAGGTAGTGTCCCCATATGGCTCTGCTTTTAAGGGACGAGATAACAGGAGGTAGTACCCACTTGCCCGAATCTTTTAACTACACATTACTGTTAGTCCTTCGGATATGTTTTCCTGCGTGATTTCATACCGAAAGAAGATTCCATCTATTACAAATTTTTGGTAAAAGTTTTAACGAGTTAACTGGCTAGGATATTATAAATACTAGCATTGTAAGATGGAGGGGCATTCAGAGTTGGAGAGTCATTTGTGTGTTTGAGTCAAGTCTAAGTCTGAGCTCCCTGCTCTGCATTTGCAAGGAATTTTTCGATCCGCTTGCATCATGGAGATCTAACTCTAAGTTCTTATGAGTTGCATAATCTGAATCTACAGTCCTTAATATTAAAATATTTTATAATTTTTTTGGTTTAACTAATTGAGGTTTTGAACTTTCAATCTCATAGTTTACTAAATACTTTATAACATGACCATTGCCAATTTAGCTTCCCTTAGACTATTTTATTTATGGTTGAGAATAAGAATGAAATATTATAATATCAACATTGAATCTACCATTATAATGCTAGTGGCATTATTGAAGTTGTATAAAATGTTTCTTTAAATTTAAAGAAACATGTATATTATTTTTTCAGAGACAAATGTTAAGATTAAGCACTAGAGAAATGACACATCATCTTGCTATAAAACGAGTCTCTAAACTCAATAAGTCAAAAATAAATTACACATCCTCCTACTATAAAATGAGCCTCTAACTTAACAAGTAAAGATTAAACACGGTAACCATAATTCCAATACCATAATTTATCAATTTCAAATACCCAAAATATTTATTTTTATAACATTTGAAATACCCAGAATATTTATTTTTATAACATTTTTTAGCCAACTTTTTCACTTTAAAAATATCACAAAAATAAAAATATTATTTGAAAATTAAATCCTAATCCACTTCATTTTAAAATTTTAGAACAACAATAGGAATATTTACTTAACAAAATATTAAAATTATGAAAAACCAAGCATAATTATTAAAAAAAACACCCACCAGAATGGCGGGTTGTCACGAAAAAATGCTATGGAGCTTACTTTACCTTTTTCACGTTGAATTCATAAACATTATTTGTATTTTATTTAAAATTAGATTTTATTATGAAAAATCCTATCATAAATCGGCTCTCCAACTCGATACTCGATAAATAAAGCAGCGGGACTTTCTACCTTTTAGCAACCCTATGAATTTCATGGATCGGATCGAAATATTGGTATCTAATTCAGTCGGATCTACGAAACATTCGAACGCAACATCTAGTTTTTCTCAGCAGAGTATCGGTGAATCAATCAAATGGCACTCAGCGAAGTATCAGAATCAGAATCGGACATTGTCATTGTCTATGATCCAGTACGTATCGGAACAGGAAGCTTGTTCGATCGTATCGACCTGGAAGACATATTGGATAGTGATAACAATAACAGAGCTGCATATAACCCAGAGACTGGCTGGCCTTTCCACATGTACGATATTCAACCCCAACACGAAATAAGAATGCAATTGCCACAACGTGTGACCATTGTTATTACGGTGGTGGACGAGAGCCATCTGTCTGATTAAGTGAATTCATTGGCTCACTCGATTGCAAACGATATCAGTTTACCGCGAGATTTGAAAATCCTGTGGAAAAATTTAAATCTCCTTCGTCTCAATTGCAAGCATAGCGACCTCAACAAAAGACTGTTTCGTTCTGTGAAAGGATTCGTCACACTAGTTGAAACGTTGAGCCGTTATTTCGATATGGAGGGACTGTGGCGCACATATGGTGGAAGGGAATGCAGGGATTTTATTTTCGGCACGCATTCCCTCACCGAGAGCTTCATTGGCATAATGCGTACCGTTTTCTTTGCCGGCGACAAGAAAGACATGCGTAGAGTCGTGCGCATCATGGAGGTCACGTGTAACAATCCACAGATACATCACATCATGGAGTACTTTTTGTTTGGTAATTTGATTTATGAGATCCTGAGTGATCCAACTATGCCCAGTGTCGATCTCATCAGCTGTGTAGATATCGCCTATGCATATGGTAGTGAGACATTTGATCGGTGGTATGCTGGACCTGCACTTTGTAAAACATTGAGAGTTCTTGTTTACCGTTTCTTGCATTCAGGCGAAACAAATGCAAATATTTATGGGTATGGGGCTAGGGTTGATGAAGAATACAGTGATCGATCAGCCACGCTAGAGAAGGTTTTGAAGATTTTGTGTCAGCTCTGTGTCAAATATGGCGCCGAAGTTGTTAGCGTTATAGTGCCGGACTTATTCAATCTGATAAAGTGTTCGAATCTAATTCTGAACTATGCACTCTTGCATTCAGAAGAGGGGGAGGGTTCATTCAGTGGCAAACACTTGCTTATGCCATGATTATGAATAAATACATATTCGAAATCACTGCCGCGCAGGGTGTTGGTGTGTTGATGGATGACATCAAGGTTGTGTTCGATTTTGCTATGAGCTCTTTGCCTGGTCGCTACCTATTCAATGGCCGGCCAAGGCTGAAGGAGTTGACAGACCAAGTGATCGACACCATGCTAAATTTGCCACACTGTCAATCCGTTGTTCTTCAACACTGGAATGAGTCCGTTGCTCTTCAATAATGGAATGAGAGGTACTTTGGTCCCTTTTGAACCTACGTCACCTTAGCCTCTTAACCTGAAGTTCATTCCAATGGTATATTAATAACGCTGTACAAATTTTGATTAAAAACAAATGTTTATATTACTGGAAAATGTTTTATTAGTCATAGTAATTTATTTGTAATTATTGACCAATTAATTTATAATATAAGGTTCAAGTTATTTAAAAAAAATAAATATTTAATTTATAATATAAGGGTTATAAAGCTTTAGTTACTTTAAAAAAACATATATGTCTATTTCAAAATTATGGCTAAAATTAGTTTTCAAATATTTTATTGGATTATTTTTCACTTATTATATCTTTGCACAATTTTCTCTTCTTTTTTTTTAATGCAGTTCCAATATTTATTCCCATGAATTTTATAGGAAAACTAATCAAAACAAGAATCTTTGAAAATAGCTCATACTCATGTAAATAACATATTTACTACACACCACAATTAAGCAAATATTTGCAACAACAAAAAGATTGGATAAGAACTGTCACGCAGGTAGTAACTCCAATTGGTAGTAAAACTGATTAGTTCTATTTCATTAGGTAGGCTATTTTTATATACAAAAGGGTGTGAATGCTCAATTCATTTTCTGATGATGACTGTTCACATTCCTAATTTAACTATTTACATAAATTCACCCAACCATGAGTATTAGGTGTCAACATTCCCCCCCTTAATCTGAAGGGATGTTGGTGAGTCCAAGCATGAACCTTTCAAGTTTTTCTCTTCCAAACGCTTTGGTGAAGATGTCTGCAATTTGCTCATTTGTGGAACAATGACGGAGATGGATTGTTTTGGCCTCAACATGATGTCGGATCAGATGATATTTAGTATTGATGTGCTATGTTCGATCATGGAACTTTGGGTTCTTGGCCAACTTTATTGAAGAGGTGTTGTCAATCATGAGTGGAGTTGATTGTACTTGTTTTACCTGCAAATCTTCAAGAATTTTCTTGAGCCACACAATTTCTTTTGTTGCTTCAGTTGCTACCACGTATTCTGCTTCTGTTGTGGAATCTGCTAGAACTGATTGTTTGTGTGATCTCCAGGAGACAGCTTCTGATCCAAGACTCATAGCATATCCTGAAGTAGATACCCCAGTTTCTTTGTCTCCATCGAAGTCTGAATCAGAGTATCCGATCAACTGAAGTCACCCACCTGTGTGTACTTGATTCCATAGTCTTGAGTTCCCTTCAAGTACTTTAGAACTCTTTTTGTATCACACCAATGTCCTTCACAAGGCTTTTGCATAAACCTAGAGAGGATTCCAATAGCAAATGAGATGTCTGGTCTGGTAGTAGTAAGGTAGTTGAGACTTCCTACAGGCTGTCTATACTTTGTTGCATCCTCAAATTCCTTTCCTTCAATAGATGTGAGCTTTACGTTTTGTTCCATTGGAGTAGTAAGAGGATTGCACTCTGTCATGCCAAATCTGTTTAACAAATCTCCAATGTATTTCTTTTGAGAAACAAATATAGACTTTGGATGTTGGATTACTTCAATGCTAAGATAGTAATGAACATAGCCCAAATTAGTCATTTCAAAACTTTTCCCAAATTCTTTCTTTATGGATGCAATGTAGCTTTCATTGTTCCCTGTCATTAAAAGATCATCTACATATACCACAAGATATACAACTGTTTTTCCAACTTTCTTGACAAATAAAGTTGCATCATCAAGATCAAAATGAGTGAAGTTGAGTTTCAGAAGATGCTCAGTTAGTTTTTCATACCAGGCTCGTGGTGCTTGTTTGAGGCTATACAAGGACTTCACAAGTTTGCATACTTTATGTTCATGTCCTTTCACAACAAATCCTTCAGGCTAGGACATAAAAACATTCTCTTTTAGATCTCCATTCAAGAAGACAGTTTTTACATCCATTTGATGGACTTTCCAATCGTTCTGAGCTGCTAGTGCAAAGAATGTTCGGATGGTGGCCCATTTTGCTATGGGGGCAAAAGTTTCCTCATAATCGACCCCTTCCTTCTGTGCAAAACCTTTTGCCACAAGCCTAGATTTGTGCTTGTCAAGTGAGCCATCAGCTTTGTACTTGTTCTTGTAGACCCACTTGCAGCGAATTGGTTTGATTCCAAATGGAGGATCAACCAGCTTCCAAGTGTCGTTCTTTATGAGGGCATCATACTCCTTTTGCATTGCTTCTTTCCATTCATCATGAGAAGCAACTTCTTTAACTGAAGTTGGTTCAAAATCTGTAGACAAGTTCAATTCACAATCATAAGAAACATCCATATCAACAGGTGAATTTGAGTCATATACATCACCTCCATTTTGTCGGCTTGAATTTCTAGTTCCTATTTTTCCAATTTCATTAGGATGAACACTTTCAAGTATCTTCGTCAGCCACTTTGGGGGACCTTTCTGAGATGGTCCAGGCTGCTTTGTTGATTGAGTTGGGACTGAATCAAGATTGATTCTCCCAATTCTATCAATTATCTCACTTAAAGCATCATCCGTTGTTGGAGTTTCAGTCGGGGGAGAGTGTTCTTCAGAAGAAGATTCCACATGTTGATCTAGAATAGGAATCCCCCCTTCAAGATGTGGAATTTGATTATCAAATTCTTGAAATGATTTCGTTTTTGCGAATATATCCAAGCAATCAAGTTGCCACTCAACAACATTGTCAGATTTGGATGATTCAAGAAAAATTACATCTCTAGATACAATAAAACTTTTTATTTACTTCATCATAGAGGCGGTATGCTTTGGAGGTGTTTGAATACCCCAGGAAGATACACTTACGACTTCTAGCACCAAGTTTTTTTCTATGTACCTTTGGTATCAAAGCATAACAGGTGGAACCAAAGATCCTGAGATGTTTTACCGAAGGAACATGTCCATACCACAATTCATAAGGAGTCTTGTTTCTTATAGCATTAGATGGACATCTATTCTTTATATATTCAGCACATAGAAAACATCAACCCAAAACATTATCTTTACATTTTTGAAGAAAAGCATGGATCGTACCATATTCAAGATTTTTCTATTCATTCTTTCAGCTACACCATTCCGTTGGGGGTTATAAGGCACAGTTGTTTGATGTTTGATCCCATGTTGTCGAAGATAGTTCTCAAATTTATTTGATGTATATTCTTTTTCATTATCAGTGCCAATAGACCCAATATGAGATTGTGCATCATTTTCAATCCATTTATGAAAATTCTTGAATGTTTGGAAAACATCAGATTTGTTCTTCAATAAATAAACTCAACACATTCTGGTGTAGTCATCAATAAACGTCATGATATATTTATTTCCATTTGCAGAAGAAACAAGCATTGGACCACATAAATCTAAATGAATAAGTTCAAGTTTCCTATGTGATCTTGAATGCGAATCATGAAAAGACTGTTTGCTATGCTTTCCTAGAATGCAAGCATCACATTGCTTAAGTTTTCTAGGAATTGTAGGCAAACCAGCAACACCATTTTTCTTCAATAAGCAGAGGCTGTCATAGTTCAAATGTCCAAATATAGCATGCCATAATAAACTTGATGGAAGTGTACCTTCTTCATGATGAGAATTGTATGAGAAATGTTGTGCATGAGCAAATGTTCCTTGCAGTTTGAGAAGCCTTTCTTCTTCTATTCCCCTCATGACAAGTGAGTGATCAGATGCTTTTCTTACCTCAAGCTTGCCATCAAACATATGAATGGAGTTACCTTGCTGGCAGATGTGGACCAAGGACAACAAGTTTCTCTTGAGCTGTGGGAGATATAGAACATGATCTAGAAGAAAGTCTGGAAGACCAGGCAGTTTAAGCCTGATTGTGCCAAGCCCTGATGGCTTGATTTTTGACTGATCTGCAAAGTATACTGCTCCATCAACATTGTCAGTGAAATCTTCAAAAAAATATTTTCTATGAGTCACGTGACAGGTTGCTCCTGAATCAAGCAACCAATCATTTTTCCAGGAATCAAGTGAAGCATTAAACAAATCTTCATTTACTCCAATGTTACATTGTGCCTCAATATAGTGAGCGGATTCAGGTGCTTTACCTTTGTCTGTATCATCAGTTTTACCTTTCTGCTCAATTTTGTCCCATGGTAGCTTGCATGTAAAGGCATCATGTGATCCATTTCTTTTGCAGTGAATGCAGTGTAGATCTGCCTTTTCTCCTTGAGAATGTCTGCCCCCCTGCCTCTGAAATATCTTCCTCTTCCTCTTCGTCCACCTCTTCCTCTTGTAGAATCTTGAGCAGGATGCTTTCCTTTATGAGCAAGGCACACAGTCTCTTCAGAAGATTCAGGGGCTGTCTTATTTCCAAAAGCTTTCTCTCTTTCAACAAACTTTTTCACAAGAGAGTCAAAGGTTATATCTTTGAGATTCCCATTTGCTTGCAAAGACTCAAGATACTTGGAGTAAGTAGGATAGAGTGCCTTGAGAAAATCAATAGGAGGGATATCCAGCTCAACCTTAGTGGAATTGATATCATGCATTATAGACATTAATTCAGATGCAAGAGCAAGAGGATCATTATTTTTCAGTTCAAGAGTGAAGAGTTTAATCATGAGCTGAACAACTTCAAGTGTAGATTGTGAGTCATAGAGTTCTTTCAGCTTTTGTAAGGCTTCAAAGGCAGTTGAATATGATGAAATATGGTGACTCACCTCTTCATTTACAGATGTTGCAATTAATGCATAAGCTTTGTTGTTCTTGTTTTCCCAAATGAAGAGCTCTTTGTCTGAGGTAGGTTGTATTGGGTCTTTCTCTCCTTCTCCGACACACACTCTGTCGCGTGGAATGAGTCGATCTTGCGGACAAGATAGACCTTCCTAGAATCTAAAGAAGACCTAACGACAAGCAAACCAACCAGACACTATCTTTCTCTAAATATGCTTCAATAAACAATAGCAAACAAAGGTTTTTAGGGTCTACCTCTGGTCCAACAAAAGCTTGTGGATGCCCTCGCTCTTTTGATCCAAATGAGCTCCTCTTCGCGAATCTGCAAACACAAATAAGGCAAACAAATTAAATAGCACCTGAAAAACCAATTGCATGAAACATATTTAACATGAAAGTCAAGGAGTCCATGAAACAAATAACATAAGATACTTGTTGAGAAAAATGAGTTTGATTGTATTAATTCAAAAGGAGAAGAACTTTACAACCTTTGCCTTGACGCTGTACAAGCTCCTCCCAGGGTCCAACAAGATGTCTCCTCTACTTTCACAAGCTTCACTCACTCTCCAATGGAACCAAGAGGTATGTGATCTTTCCTCTCAAGCTCAACCAAAGAGTCTTGATTTCACCAGAATTTACCCTCAAAATTTTCAGCTTCTAACCTCTCTAGTCCTCACCCCAATGCTTATATTTATAGTGCAATGGAGGGAAGTTACTAGGTCCTCCTTCAAAGGGATAGCTCCTTTAGTCAAGGGATTAGCTCCTTCTCTTTTGGGATGCATGAACCACCTCAGAGCGAACAATCGACGTCAAAATTCCTTCTAGAAAACTCTAGAATTAACCCAAAGTGAGTTTTTTAAGATAAAAATTGCGCCTTTTGACTTTCACAGGGGTCCGCACCTGCACCGTTAGGAACAGAGCGGGTAGGTACGCAGTTTTTGTACACAGAAGGTGCGGGACCGCAGGTGACCATGAGAGAAAGTGCGGAACCAGAGTTACATTGATTTTTAATGTCTTTCTCCCACTTCCAAAGCTTGATTTGAAGAGCTGAGGTCCTAGACTTGCTTAGGAGGACAGTACAAGTGATGATAGACCCATACTGACTGCAAATAATCATGGTGACGATATTTTTGTGTAACAGATTTCCCCCTAAAGTGAAAAGTCTGTAGTAGATGATCAGATTCCAAACTTATCCTTCTGATATTAGGTAAATCATCATTATCTGAAGCAGAAGAATCACTGGAAATTTCAAAATATTCGCCATCTAAGTGGGAAATGAGATCCCAATATTCTGGATTATGGACTGTAGTAAAAACATCCATGATCTTCAACTGTTTCTTATTCTTTTTCTCTTTGCAAGTATTAGCATAATGGCCTTCTTTACCACATATAAAACATGTTACCATTTTAGAAGGCTTTGCTCTTTTTCTGAATACTATCCTCTTCTTTTTGGAAAATTTAGAAGGATAATATTTTCTCTTAGGAGTATACTTATTTGTCTTGCATGAGCATGAAACTTTTGACACTTTCTTTTTATATTTGCAACTACATCCAAAATCATAAGTTTCTGCAAAATTGTTACACAACTTTGTACTGAAATGCATCTGCTTCTTAAAATTATTTTTGGCTTTTTCTAATACACATTCTCTTTGCAGGATAGAAACTATCATCTGATGTACTGCAGCAAATGAAGAATTCTCAATTTTTACTTTGTTGGTCTCAATATACTGATTAATGAAAGATGGAATTTTTCCTGGCATCCAAGCTATGTAATACCTCAAATAAGAACATTGTGAGGATCTGTTGCTTGATAAAGAAGTTTTTGCATAACGCAATAATAATCATGCAGATAATCTATGTTACACAATCTTGGAGATAAAAAGAGTTGACCATGATGTACTGAATCTTCTGGTACTACCCCCACAAATTCATGTTTTAAGGCATCAAAAATAGCTTTCAGGGGATCTGTTGGATGTTCAATGATATTTTTCATTTCTTCTTCAGAAAACTTATCCCACCATTGTTTTAAAATACCAGTAAAAGACCAAACAATTTGTGTGACTATATCAGACCATGATGCTTTAGTTTTAGCTCTTCTTTGTAGTGCCCATGCACAGACATTATCCAAAACTGTTATAACTTCTTCACTTTCCATGCAATCAATATTTACCAAAAGTGTATTGCCAAATCCTTTGGCTGATGGATTTTCAAATTTGGCAGGGACACTTTCCAAATTGTCTCTATATCTAGAAAAAGGACTATCTCCAGATGCTTCATGTGCAAAAGTATCCTTGTCACCTTTCATTCCTTTATGTGTGAATGTAAATGTATCACCTCTATCTCTTTTTGAAGTAGTATCTCCTTGAGTGGCTTCTCCAGGAGTTTTGGTAGTATGAGAGGTAACACCAGACATGGCCAAAATTTGTAGAGCATATGGTAGGCCATTTTCTACGAGGGTTTTAAGACTGACATAACGTTTTGGTAGTCTCAACCTTTCAATAGTAGGGAAAGTGGTTAGCCTATCTCTCATCAAATCTATTTTTTCTCTGGCTAACATTATTCCTTTTTGTACTTTCTCAATCTTATCAGTATCTATGTTATCAATGATTTTCAACAAAATACTTCTAAGACCATCTTTTGGTTCATCTGAACTAGAGGAAATCTTTAATTTTGAACTTGAAAGATATACTTCTCTATAATGAGGTGGAGAAGTAGGTTGTGGTAATGCACCTCTTAAATGTTCAAGGGACTTGGAAATAATTCCCATGTTGGAATTGATATCATTCAATTTCTGTGTATGCTCATTCTGTATTCCCAAACACTCATTATAACCATTGTGCATATTCTTTATATGTTCTTTAATTTCTAGCGCATCTTTGGCTATGTCATCTATGTTTTGCAACATACAAACAATCTGATAGTTTATATAAATATGCATTTTCTCTGTTTCACTCTGATCCGCATCTAACATGTTTTTCATCTCTATCCATTGGAAATATGACTTTAGAGTACCATTCTTGAAAGTTCTTCTAGAGTTTGCAGGCTCTAAATATCTTTCATTAATCTTTGCTGTCAGATCATATTGAGCTCTGGGAAGACTAAAGCTTTTAATATCAGGCAAGACTGTTTCATGCTTTTGATCTTCTAGTTGGAAACTGGAAGATGGACCTGATACACAGAATTGGCAATCATTAGCTTTATGGGACAGAGGTTTCTTTTGATTTCTTTTGGGAACAGAATATATTGGTGGAACTGGAACTGATAACGAAGCAGGAGAAGGCATAACTAGAGGAGGTATTACTGCTTTTGTATTGTCTCTACTTCCCAAAAATGAAGATCTATCTAAGATAGTCATAGATCTTACAAGACAGGGGCTTGTGAATTTGAGACCAGAAGAACCATCAGAATGTTTGACAATAGATAATTTGCTGGCTCTCCCATTGAGTTTTATTTGTCCCTGCCTTTGTTTACGAGTTGGAGTTGGCGATAAGGCTTTGGTTGAGAGTGTTTGGGGCAATGGACTGCCATGTTTGCTTTCCTGGAGCACAAGGACTTTATCTCCTCTGTTTAGGTGCATACTTATATTTAATCTCAATGGTTGGTTCTTTGAATGAATTTGTTCTTCAAACACCCGAGGATAAGAAAACTGCTACTCAAAAGAGATGGTCTTTTCTGAATAAGTATATAAACAAAACTTCTGAAGAAAAATTATATGATGAAAAATTTTTAGTTAAAGAATTTGAGCCACAGCCAAATTGGACATTGCCAGAGATAGAAGTAGACAAGTTATATAAGATCCTTGCTTTTCAGTTCAGAGAAACTCAGTTATTTCGCTTTACTTCTGTAAACATTCCTATTTCTACTGGTCAGAATGTCTACCAAGTTCCTTTAATTAAAAGAGAAGATATTGAATGGGGTTTAGAACATGGGTTCAAATATATTCATATAGGCATGATTCAGTTCGGGATTAATCCTCTTTTCAGACCAGGATTAAATACTTCTTGCCTAACTTGTGTTTTGGATACCCGTATGAATGATTTTAATGATGCATTGTTGGGAGGTTTTCAGAGTACTCTTAATAACAGTCATGTCTGGTCTTCTGTAATTCCCTGATATCAAGTTTCTCTGAATGACCCATATACAAATGAGTTCCTGAATGCCTATATTCAGTTTAATGGTTTCAATGTCGCCCCACAAAATTTAGTCGCTAAGCTTCATTCTTATTTTTTCCTTCAATTTGTTTCCAGCACAATGCCTCCACTCAATCCAAAATTGTGTTCAAGAGATTTGAAAGAAGGAGTAAAGGAAGATATCAAAAACTAAATAAATAATGTTAGACACAATAAAATACTTAAAAGAAACAAATAAGTGAAAGCAAAATGATTCAATTTCTTTAGGAAGATGTGTAGTTCATTTAATTTTTAATATAAAATTAATATGTGGCATTTAAACAATGCTATTATTAATAATAAAATTTTATTTAGGTAATGAATAAATTATTTCAATATAAAGTTAACTAATGTTAATGTGTATTTAAAAATATATTAATATTAAACAAAACATTGTAATGTTAACATTATGGTTCGAATTCCTACTAAATTTCTATTAATACAAAAAGGGTATTACATGATCGTCCACCATTCCATACAATATGACTCACAAAATAAGGGGAGTGAAAGAGTCATCCCCAAAATAATTGCTAATAGTAACTCAATTAACATATATCGATTTCCATAATTGATAGACATTCCCCAGTTAAACATGTATTGGGGTTACATTAGAATAACAATCATGCCGAGAACAAATAATTATACTGCACGAATACAACACTTGAAAACATACTGAGCATAATAGTTGAAACAATGAGAACATTCATAACCCAACCAAGAGGTGTAGTGTTGTCAACTTCCAAGGATCATGCACTGCATGCCAAAATAGTGATAAACACAAACAAATATGCCAAGAGAGCAATCCTCCAGTAACCTTTTCTTTGATTTCTACGCATAGGTTGGTCATGCACCTCGAAGCAACACACAACCCACCATGACCAAACACAAATGTACCCACCAAAAAACAACTCTGCACAACTAAGTGCTATCATAGACACATATAATTGCCATTGTGGGAGCACTGTAGAGAACCCAAGAATATCATAGCTAAGGAGCAGCATGCTGCCAACCCAAAAAGAAGTGTACATGAAGAAAAATTGAAACTTCGTACACCCTATAGCATCAATAACTTGAATGTCCAAATAAAATATTTTATAGTGTTGGTACAAAAATATCTAAATGCTAGCCAATAACATAGTAATTGAAAATCTAATCCTAGTCAGAGGAGATAATGGTCAGGTCTTGAACACTGCCCACAAGAGCATCAGTTGGATCCCCAAGAGGGTCAGTCAAGTCACCAGAGGCAGAATAAGATACTAGAAAATTCTCCACCCTCGAGAATGTAGAATCCATGTTATTGAGGCAGAAATGTATACTATGTAGCATCTGATTGACATATTCTAACCCATAAAATACATTATATTATTTAACCTATTTATCTTTAAAAATAAACTGAAGGCATGTATCCATATGTTGACACATATCTAAAGAGTAAAATAAAGATATCCTCTTCTTTCTAAATATACCAGGTTCCAAGACCCTTTTCATATTTTCCACTGACCTCTAAAGCTCAAAATTTGGATGGTAGGGTCTGTCATTAGTTTCCATTGCATCTAGTAGAATAATATACATCCCCACCTCAAGAAGAACAATGTCAAAGAAAGTTCCCACATAATCGAATGAAAAATGCATGGTTCTCTTAACCCAAAATTTTCCCAAGCCACCCCTCTTACTCATCATACGCTCATGAGGGGACATAATGAATATGACTAAAAAATAGACAATACATGAACGCAATCCACATTTAACAAAAGAAAAATTTGGAAAAACAACAATCCCTTGCAATGTTGGCATCAAAGCCAATAAATCATCCCCTGAACACCACAATATAGGACCCAAGTAACCCAACTGAGGGCATGCCAATAACATAGAGCGCAAAAATCTCCAGGGAAAAATTGAATAGAGAGGGACCCCAGTACACAAAGACACAACAGGAGAACTCACAATACTGAGCAACTCACACAATTTTGTAACAGACCAAGATAACAATGTGTCTCCAAACATATTCTACAGGACAGAAGATACCCAAAGGAGAAATGAAATAACATCAAGCAAAGCCAACATCTAGACACCACTATCCCAAAATAGAAATAGAATTTAATTATTAATGAAATTTACCAAGGCTACATACCAACCAAAATCCATAACACACATTAGAAATGTAGAAAATTTACTTACCAAGCACTAACCTTACTAGGTAAAAGCACAAGCTAAAATACACCCAAAAAACAACAACTAGAGTGATGGCTAGAGTGTAGGACAAAATACCTCTCTTCAACTAAGCATCTCTTCTAGGCTACACCAAGAGAGCAACTGAAATAGAAGGAAATCAGTCTCACCCATATGCAAATTAGTCATAATAATCAACAGAACCAAACTATAGCAATGGGAGGTAGACTAGGACACCACCTCACCTACTTTCCCATGAGTAACATACATCTAATACCCCAGAGGATTAAACCAACATTTTAAATTCCTGATGTCATATTACGTCACCAACGCCATTATATAACCATTTTTCATGCCATAGCGAGAAAAGAGACACCTGGAGAGAGGGTGCTTCTTACAAGGAGACCATATTAATACTCAATCTAACTCCCCCATCAAGGGATTTTAATTAGCATGTTAAATAAAATATTACAATGTCAATTATGTATATATTTATATGGATTTAAAGTCAAAACTCTCTATGTATTATTTAAATAAATTGTGAAAAAAATATTATGGTTAACACGTCTTAAGTATTTCTCCTATTTTATGTATAGGCCTATTTTAGTCAATTTTGTAAATATAACAAAGATTTGTTGGATTTTCTTGTTTAACTTATATAGTCTATACAATCTAAGTCTCTAAGATAATTTTCAAGGTATCCATTTATATGTTCGAAAATGCTCTCTCTCTCTAGTATAGATCCATTTCAACCACAAATCTATCAAGCCCCAAGAGTGATCATGTCTTTACAGGTGCAAGCCTTTTTCAAGTGCACTCTAAAATAGGTTTGCACCTCAAGTTATTTGATCCCTCACAACACTTGTCAGATCCATGGTTAAGATGGATCTATACTATTGAATAAATTTTAATATTTATATTTCTAGTTATAGTAATAATTTTTAATTGATGTCACATGGTTTTGTTTTTGTATATCTTAATGAGTTTCACCTTTGTATAGTATATATTTTTCTCACAATGAAATATATCTCATGAAAAAGGTTGTTTGTTATAACATGTGACATACTAAAAAAAAATTCACAATTAAACAAAATTTGGACACATGTTAATTGTCATAATATGTGACTTCCCTATAAAATTTTCTCCCATAGGATGTAATGCATTGATGTGAGTTTGTGAATTGAGATGTGACATATCACAGGGAAAAGTTTCTTGTCATGATTTTTGTTTCACATGGAAGATATTTTTATGATAATGTGACTTAATGTTCTAATTCCTCCCCAAAAATTTATGTGGCATTTTAATGTACAAAATATCATCTTATTTTTTTCATCATATGTTGTATCGACACAAATTATTCTATCATGTGACATTGTACATCACTAGAAGTTTTCCCTTGGAAATAGAGGAAGACGTAGAAAATTTTCTCCAAACTTTTCCTAAAAGCTCTTCTTTCCTTGTATATAACAGAAAAGTTGGAAAATTTTCTCCAAAATTTAAACTATTGTATCACATTACCCAAAAGTTTCATCTTGTGCCATATATCACACTCAAGGATTTTTTCTACAAAATGATATATCTCAGAATTTTTTTAGTCACACAACACAAAAGTTATATCCTTCATGAAATATCACATCTCTCCAAATATACTTTCTTAGTAACATATTATATAAAAAGATCATTTCCAAGCAATAACAATGTTTCCTCCCATGTGGTATTTTTCACGGATAATATTTTGACTTGTGAAGCAATATGTATCTCAAGGATTTTGTAATCACCCCTCCCATATTTACCCAATATCATTGGCCTAGTAGAGTAAACATGAGACAAAGAGTTACTATGACATGTCTTGACCTTCAAGCTCCATTTGAGGAAGTGGGGCTTACAAAATGACCTCAAAATGAAAACTCACAATATGCATTAGGGCTAAAGGACACTTAGGGGCCAAAGAACCCCCAAGTGACCAAACGCTGAGATGGGGCTCTATTTATCACAACTTAACACCAAACCTCATGCATGAAAATGTCTCCACATGATTATAGGCCTTTAAACACATGCATAACATTTCCTGAGTGTGGTTGTGACCCAAATTACCTAGTTCAAAGAGTGCAGTCCTGAGATCTTAGTCACAATTCCAGGCCAGCCTCTAGACCATTGCCTAGAACTTCCTGAGACTTCTCGAATTAATAGATGACATAATTTCAATGTTATTTATACAAAACTTCAACAATGGGTTGACCTAAGCAAGCCTAATATTTATAGTCATTTCGTCAAACATATGGGAAACATGTAAGCTACAAGTCATGAATCATATCTGATCATAGGAGTCTAAAAATTGTATGAGAATGACCAAGAAGGTATACTGTGCTCTCATAATACCTGAAATAACATTTTTATTCCATGCATTCATGAACTATTCTTACATTCATCAAAACATGTCAAGATCCATAAACAATATACATCATATAACCATCATATAACCATGAAACAACCAACATAGAATCCAACCAGTAACCAACATATAAACCATGGAAACTTAGACATAATGTCACCATAATAATCAACACATATGCTCATAGATCACAATAGAAAATATCTCTTTTTAACATATAAAAATGCCAACCAAGTTAGGGACTTCCATGTACCACCTGACCATATATTTGGTTGAAACAAATATTTCTTTCAGTGAGTCATCCCCACACCATATTCTAAGCATGAATGTGCGATATCATGGAATAAACCAAAAAAAACCAAACCAGGGCTTCTAGGGGCCAAACTACCTCAAACCTCAACCAATGATTCCACCTCACAGTCAGACATCACTAACACCAACAAGATCGTTCTCTACCCAGGTTGTCTTGGGTTGCAAGAACTAGTAACTCAACCCATAGCCTTTCAGGGCTCTAGAGAAATTTTCCAACCAATATTAGGGACTACTAACTTAACCCACCAAGGGCTCCATAGCATTTGTCCCAACCTAGGCTCTAGGAATAGTAACTCAAACCAAGTTGTTCGAGGGCTTCCAAAGAATTTTTCCAACCCACAACTATAAGGAATTATGAGCACCAACCAAAAAACAATCAAGTGGAAAAACCCACAACACCATGGCTATCCAAGAAATTGCAAGGAAAGACTAAATCCATCATCAATCCATGAAATCCTGCATGCCAATGACAACACATAAGCATAAAATCACATGCATATACCATGCATCGAAAAATATGCAAGGAAATCATGCATGCAACCTGTTACTTGCAAATCAATCTGGTGGTAGCTGTTGATCCACCTATTTCCTTGCACTTTCCTATTTTCCTCTTCCTTCCTTCTCCAAATCCAATGTATTCCAAAATGCTCCAAGAATGGCCCAATAATACTCTAGGTGCGTAAGAGTATGAGAGAAAGAGAGAATATAAGGGAGCTCCCAAACTGAACTGACAAAAGTCTGGGAACTGATCCTTAGAAGCCTTTTATCATTCATGCCTCTATTTTCTTCATTTTCATTCAATTTACCTCTCATGTAAATTTGTGTCTCTTCACCTTCCTTTTATCCTATTTTTCTTTATTTCCATAATTAATAGCCAATTATTTCAACTTTGCCTTTTCCAAATTCCTTAGCCATTAATAAAACAAAGGTGATACCCAATATTATGTTTTTCCCACTATTCAACTTGGAATAAGCGTCTCGT
The DNA here is from genome assembly GCA_031772625.1 of Pinus tabuliformis. Taxonomy (NCBI): domain Eukaryota; kingdom Viridiplantae; phylum Streptophyta; class Pinopsida; order Pinales; family Pinaceae; genus Pinus; species Pinus tabuliformis. The sequence continues at coordinate 655,747,838 of CM062806.1, forward strand.
GACCTTGGTCTTATAATTTTTACATGGAAAATCTACTTGGGGTTGTTACAAACCGCTCCCCCTTGGGGGGACACTGTCCTCGGTGTTAAATGAAACATATGACTAGCGAACCGCTGGAAAGAAAAAATATTGCTTATAGAGCTTCATAACACAACTCGTTGTAGTATTTACAACATACCAACCATTGAAAACATAATAATGATATCATTTACTAGAGCTTCATAAGACAACTCATTATAGTATTTACAATAACAACCACATATATGATACGATGCCCTCATCAACAACATGGGAATCCATATGCTCACACCTCCACTCTCAAAAGTAGTACTAGGATTCACCTCCTTCCCACGAAGTCAAAAATCCACTACCAATGTCAAACCTGTATCCTATGTCTAGTGCGATGATCCTTGCGCTACCTGTCCCATTAGTGGACAATTACCAACTCATTTTTCTGGGGCACACTCCCAATGTGCTTATGATTACATATGAAAATGCTGATGACCAAAACAAATGTTTTCCTTGGCCTTCCCTTCTCTACTACACATTCCCTCAAGAAATCCTGTCACCCCCTTTTGTGTAGTCATACACCTTCCAAGTTTTGTTGTCATCCCCTTCTTTGTTGCATGATCCCTCGAGCGATCCAACCCTTGGCAAGGCTTCCTTGCATTAGAATGTCTAAAAACCAAGGCATATCACTGCCTTGACACCATGATTCTGGTCATAACATGCTCATGGAAATCAATGGATGCTATTGGACACCAACGTTCCACAATGGCTCTTCTCTTAAAGTGATTTACCAACATACTATTGCCTTTTCCAATTCCTTTTGCTTTTGTTGCTAATTCTTGTAGCCAGTTTTAACCACCCAAACCAGGAGTTTTCCATGCTTTCCATACCAAGCACATAATTATCATTACATTCAAAACCAATTGAAATAAATTCAAATCACAGCTCATTGGTAGCTTGTCAGTAAGGTACACTTTCAATTTTGTTTACTTCTTCTCACAACAAACCAAACTAACTCTTTGATAAAATCATCATGTATAAACTTATCACATCCGATTAGATCAAAACAAAACCATCATAAATCAAAATCATAAATCACATGTAACCATCATGAATTAGAGTGATAGATCACATACATAATAAAAATGAAATAAGATATTGATACTTATTCTTTAATCGGCCCTTTGCTTCAACCTTTGTTCTTTTCCTTTTCATACATACATCGAACCGGTTTTGCACACCCAAAAAGCACCCATTGCTTCTCTTCTCCCCAATCACGCACACACCATGCACATCACAACAGATACACCCACACATGGTGTACAACACCACATAATACATACACCTACACTCGGTGTAAACACAATACTTATATGTACACATTGTACCATACAAAGAATACACATGTAACGATGCAACAACAACACAATACATAACACAACACAACATGTATGACATGTACACAATACCACACGTACAACATGTACACAACACCACCTGCACAATGTGTACACAATACCACATGCACAATGTGTACAAAACACCACATGTACACAACATCACATGCACAATGTGCACACAACACCACATGTACACAACATCACATGCACAACATGTACACGACACCACATGTACACAACACCTCCTATAGAATGTGTACACAAAATCACATGTACAAAACACCACCGACACAAAGTGTGCACAACAACACATGTACACAACACCACTGACACAAAGTGTGCACAACAACACATGTAAACAGTTACACCACCTACACAGTGCGTACACAACACCACTTGCACACAACACCACATGTACAACATGTGCATAGAACCACATGTGGACAATACCATATGTACAAGAGGTACAAAACACCACTTGTACACAACATCGCATCTTCAACAGATACACAACACCATATTCACAACGTGCACACCGCCCCACATGTACACAACAACACATATACAACATGTACACAATACCACATGTACACAACACCACATGGAAAAAATGTGCAACACATACACAAAAATAGTACTACACATCTAGAGACCATAATTTCTCTACAGACAACCTTGCTTATATTGTATTTCTATTATCCATGCTTGTCCCAATGTGCCAAAGAGCACACTACTTTCATTCCACTGATGTATCATTCAACATAGCCCATACATAACATAAACATATCATATTATACACACATAACATTAAATCATATTCACATGATACTGACCTCATAGATCTGCCAATGCTACTCTTCCCTCTCGATTCCTCATAAAAGAGGAACCTCTTCATGCCATTCACCCACATAAGCAATCATTCCACCACAAGAATGATCCATGATGACCTTGTGAGACATCGACAAACACATATGCATATATAATTATAAACATTAGCATAAAATAATCATGATCCCTGATGACCTTATCAGATAATGACACACGCACACACACACACACACACACACATAAACAACAGGATAATCAAAACATAATTACTACATATCATAAGGTTAATGATAATATAACTCCCTTTATCCATGCAACACATGCACAACAGTGAGAACAAAACATCCCAACATAGCCAAGATATATGACGTCTCAACTCCATCCACTTAAGCTTTCCTTCTACCTTTCTCATGACAATCCTGCCACTGTCCATTTTCCCCAATGGACCCAACCATCTTAACCTACTATCATACTCTTGCCTTCAGTTTCCCTTTACTCATGCATCAACTTCATACATGTCCTACATTACCTATTGGGCTTCATCAATCCCTCCCCAAGATCCATTAAATTTCCACTTTCCCCAACTAATTCCTAAGACCCTCAAAATGTAAAGGCAAGGATAAGAAGAAAACCATGAAAATCCAATAGCAATACTACACCACAAAAAAGTGTCATGGCCATGCACTAGACATAAAAAAAATGTAAAGCAAGCACAAGCAAATTGTTGAAGGAAGTGTAACTAGGCTCGACCTTCATAAATGTTAGTTTTACTTGTGTATTTATTCAAGAAAAGAGAAATTATATTTAAGATATTTGTCAATGAGTTTCTTGCTCATTGAATTAGGTCAAGCACATGTTTAAGTGCTTCTAGGAAGTCAAGAGTTAATGTATTTTTGTAAGACCCTTTGATGGCATGTTACACTATGTATAAAATTATATAAAGGTCAAAGGAATACCTCCAAGCAAAGTCCAAGTCCTATCCATGAAACAACGTCATCCAAATGAAGCAAAACGAAGGAAATAGTGAAGATATGGTCAATCAAGCTTGAAGACAGAATGTTGGCCTAATGTTGGCCTAGAGGAGGGAGAATCCTCTATATATAGAGGTTTTCAACTCCCTCATAAAGAATATGACACAAGCTCTTAAATCAACGAAGGTGGAAGTCAAGAAAGTGAATGGAAAAGTCAAGTCTAAGGGTCTCCAAGACGTGAAGAAAGGAGGACCGAAGTTTAGCGACTTTTTCTAGGGCTAGAAATAGTCACACATGGGAGGATAAGGAGGATAGATTATGAATATGTAGGTTTTAACCCTGTACAAAAATTACTTGCATACGAATCTTAAAAACATAAAATAAACAATGGAAAGAACATAACACATAAAACAAATATACAAGGATATTTTCCCCTCGATCCTAAAACCAGGACTACCAGATTGTTTTTTCATTATGTTACTTTCAATGTTACAATACATATATATACATGCCAAAGCATCCTTAAACCCTAATCCATTGACCCTGCATTAGAACATAACTATAGTTCCATTTAACGGATCTAAAAAATACCATGGACCGAAAACCATTGCGCCCAAAACCATGTGTGAAATCCATGCAGAAAACCATAGGTAGGTCCACCCACCTAATATAGTATCTAAAAAATATTTTCCCGGGGTGCTTCTCCAGATCCTGTAGAGGGGGTGTTATCGGGAAATCTTGTGTCTATTCAGAGCTGCTAGTCCCACTAAGACGGGTAGCTATCTTAGAAACAAACAGATTAAAGTCACTTATTTTTCCTTTATGAGAGAGAGAAGAGAAAGAAGCAGAGAGTACCAACCTCAGTCTTCTGCTTGGCTCCTTGCTTGTTTCCTTTCTCCTTTGCTAGAATCTCACCACTGCTTCCTTACTTGTCCCGCTTCAAAGAGCACCTGTAGATTCACAGCAACATAATACCATCAAAGCATAGAGATCTATCACTGTAAACAACATATTATCAGATATATATTGACCATACAAATGCATATATCAACACAATATTCAGAGATACACAAGAATATGGAGGAAAACTTGGCAAATAGCTTTATTAGTAAAAGTAGTAGAAGAGAGAATTACAACCACTTGGTCTGACCTAGCGCCATCCTCCCAGCATGAAAGCCCTCTTCAACTCATATAAAGCAAGATCACCCAATGATGTCTTCAAAGAGAAACCAACGACACTACCTTGCAAATTACAAAATTCCAGCCTTTGGATCTCTTGGATGAGGGATCCATATATAGATGTTTACAGGAGAGTGAGTTAGCTTTTGGGGTTTTGATTAGTGTCATTTCACTGATAGTTCTTGGTTCCACATGGATATTTTAGATCCCTTACTCATCCCTGGGCGAACTCAGAGAGGCAATGTGTCAATTGAGCAGTTTCTAGAAGATTCTCTGGTTTCCACCTAGCAAAATGCTTGTGCCATTTGTCTACTCTCACTCATCGCACTCTATAGAAGGGCTTTCCAGTATGAATTGCACTTTTTGCATGTGGCAGGTGAGATGCATCATAACTTTAACACTGGGCAGTCTGTATGGTCCTGCTTTGACCAGTTTTGAGTAGTTTTTCATGGAGAACTTCTGGGAGATGATGTAATTAGCTGACCTTGCTCCTTTAGGGTGTGAAACAACACTTTTGGGGACTTAGAAGCCCTTGTTTTATGGACATGTATGACTGGGGTTGTAGTGCCCAAATATGTCTATAGCAGTTTCCCCCTAAAGCATGAGGTCGTAAATCCTTTTGATGTCGGGTGAAATGCTTTATAATGAGGATCTGAGGTTTTTCGAACTGGGAGGTGACCTGTAATAAGATACAATACAATACATTATCTTCATAATATTTTTCATGATCTAGATGAGGCAAGCATTCCCATGCTCAGCGTTGATAAATTCATTTTCATGTACATAGGACAGACAACCATTTGTGTGCAGACTGATGATTCTGGTAGAGCCATCATCCCTTAGTTTGGATGATTATCTGTGCAACAATGATTTACATTTGATTTCTTTATTCTCCTGAATATATCGCAACTCAGATGGATGAAACTAGATCTGGGGTCTTCAAAACTCGTCCAATCTTCGCCCGAAGTACAAGTCGATCCATGTGAATAGATGTTTTGACATTATCTTCATAATATTTTTCATGATCTAGCTGAGGCAAGCATTCTCATGCCTAGCTTTGATAAATTCATTTTCATGTACATAGGACAGACAACCTTTTGTGTGCAGACTGATGATTCTGGTAGAGCCATCATCCCTTAGTTTGGATGATTATCTGTGCAGCAATGATGTACATTTGATGTCTTTATTCTCCTGAATATATCGCAACTCGAATGGATGAAACTAATTTGGGGTCTTCAAAACTCTTTCAATCTTCGCCCGAAGTACAAGTCGATCCATGTGAATAGATGTTCTAATGTTGAACATGGAAAGACATCGCCTGATTACCAGCCAATGATGTAAGTTGTTAACAGGTACGAGAGGAATCACCGATGAAGATGATGACCCTCAAGGTACTGCAGTACAATTCACGTGGTGTGAATACATGAGTTGATGTTGAACACCATGCAAAGTCTTTCGGTCGAATGCCATTAATGTAAACCTATCGCCAGAAGTGAGAAACTTGCCATTGACGCATGCAAGCTTCAAAGTACTGAAAGGGTTGTTCCTAGGTTGTCTTCTTGGATAATGAGCTGATATCGACAAGAAGTGACCCGTCGTAGCAGGGCATTGATGGATCCCACATCTATGGCATGGAATAGAGCAAATGATTTCGTAGAGGTGAAAATGATCTGATGATACAAGGTTCAGGGTGGTGGTCATGAAAGAATGAAGCGTGAAGGTATTGCAGTGAATGAGACACAAGCTAGGTAGGTGAATTCTCCGAACATATTGGCGATACTGAAATGGATTAGTAGCGTTAACCCAAAAAGTGGATGGTATGGTAGACCAATGGTAATATGACCGATGAACGGAGTAACCCAACCCAACTCAATCATGGTGATGGAGTGAAAGTGTCATCTTCAAGAGCGACCTGCTACCAATAAATTTTCTTCAAGTTTTCTTCCCAATTTTCCCTAGTCATTTCTGACTAGTACCTCTTTATTTTTGTCAAGCTTGAGGAGGATAACATATGCTTGTTCTATAATTTGTCCTTCGGGCAAACTCGTCGCTATGTTTTAACGAGCCTAGCGACAATGAAACTCACTCTTGTCTGAATGGACAAGTTTGTCGCTATTGTTTTAACGAGTTTAACGACAAGGATAACTCGGTTCTTTTCAATTTTAGGGAGTCTGAAAAGAGATGGAAATAAGACTCCAATATTCATTTTTCGTAATATAATCCCTTAAGTCCAAAAAAGTATAAAACAATGCGAAAGGGATGCCTTTTTGATAGTTTTAACGAGCCAAACAAGACAAATGCTTGATATTTTGTGTAATAATCCCTCAGGTCCAAAAAGATTAAAATCTATAGGAGGGATGGCACTTCTAATCGCTTTAACGAGCTAGAGAGGCCAATTGCTCGGCAATCTTTTCATATTTTATGAGTCAGATGAAAAGAGATTAAAACAGACTCTTTTTTTTAGGAACGAGTGATGTTTTCAGATAGCAACTGGTTCCAAGTAATGTTTGGAACTTTTCAATCATGACAGTGTAAAGAAGGTGGCTAATAGGATCACTCGTTGTAGTTGTTCCTCAAAAGGGGTAAACAATCAAATGGAGGCATATGATCGGCTAAAAAAGAGTGTAGGTGATGGTAAGAATGCGACCAAGGCTCAAAAGCTGATAATAATTCGATCTCAATGGTTATTTACCAGTGGTGGGTTCATTTTTTAATGAGCTTAAAATCTGGTGGAACATATGCTCATTGCTAGGTTTATTTTTTAACGAGCTTGAACTTCACGTAAAATTGCTTGTGCCAGCCATATAATAAGGATTTCTCATTAATAGGTTCATTTTTTAGGGAGCTTGCACCATTAGAAATTATGCTCCGAATCCTTTTATTATGTAAGCTAGGAATGACCAATCCTACGAGTTTAAAGGGTTGAGAATGTACAAACTAGGAAAATAAATGGTCACTTTTCACTTTCACGCAAAAATGTATACATGCCCCCAGGTATAGCGAAGTAGAGTTTCCCAGGTTACCCTTCAATTTGCAAACAAAACATTTGTTCTATCGGGAAAGGCCTACCTTTTCCAGGTTACCCTTCAATTTGCAGAGAAAACATTTGTTCTATTGGGAAAGGCCTACCTTCTAACGTAGGTATCTTATTCTTATCTAATCCCATTTTCCTAAACAGACGGGTGTGTCAAACTAGTCATATATCCTTCATGGAAACCTACCATATACCTGAAGTTTTTCTGCTGAAGTAGACCACGGTGCATGCCCCTTGGATTTCAATCACAACCACCGAATCACTCGTGCTCATTAGGTGGACAGACTAGATATTAATGAGACATTCCTTGCACAAAATACCTGTCAGGGATGGCACTTGACTGTTAGCTATGTGTGAACCGGGGAATGAAAGATGGTCTACGAGCTGGACCACTCTACCTTCATGTGGAAAACACATTACTCGAAAGAGTGAGGAGATAATGGCTCCCATGCTATAAATGTAGTCACGTCCAAGGAGTAGATTGTAATCTAAATGTCCTTGGACTACCATTAAGTTCAGATAAACAGTTTTCCTTCTCAAAATTATAGGCAAATCTGGAAGGATCTCTAACGGTCAACTGGTTCCTTTGTCGAAGCATGTCAGATGTCGCATTTCAGGCAGAAGCAATGGTGAACCAGGCACTTTCAAAGAAGTTGAGGAAAGGATACTCACAGAAGCCCCTTCGTATATGATGGTACCAACCATGACCATTCTATAACTTTGCACTATGATTCGGAATGGTACATTAGATGGTAAACGAGGTCTACCTAGTAGATTCCAATCGAAGGAGACAACTAGGTTGCTTGGAGGTGGGACCGAATAAATGGTCGGATACATCTCTGACGAACTTCCTTCCTATGGCAAAGGAACGGGTAGATTGACCCCATGTTCATTGGAGTTTGTATTTATGAAAATAATTTGAACGGTGTCATTCTAATTCTCTTTGGTGACTATATCATCTGAAGGTAAATCCTCTGAAGACAAGATGGGGTCCACTGCCGTCTTGACCTGTTGACTTTGGTCTGATGTGGACTTAGAGGGTTCGTCTTCAATGATAGGCACTTCGACTGACAACAAAGGTGTGTCAGTTAGATTTTCAACCAGCAATGGAGGCGGCAAGAGTTTCTTGTATCCAGGAGGAAGTCATTGGTGATGCAGGATGGTTATCCAAGACTCTTTTAGCTTCATCCAAGAAGGGATAGCGGTGGAGGGCATGATCGCCTTCACACAGTCTATAAGGAAATTTAGATTTTCCTTTCTGCCAGGTGATTTCGTTTTCACTAGTTGACGGTGTACTCTCAACATGATCGTCGGAGGTTGACGACACCGGATTGTGCAAGCGGGGAGACCAGTCCCTTAAGATCCATGGGATGCAAGGACAATCTTGATGATAATGGTCCCCTTTGCAGATGACACATGGAGATTTAGGTTTGGATGGTGTAGTGTGCAGATTTTCACTAGATGATACACAGTTGCCCCTCTTCACCGTTGGTTCCTTCTTCTTCTTCTCCTTCTCTTTCTTCTTCTTTTCAGTTACTTGGTTTTTAGTTTTACTAGCTTCACCAAGTGAAGAGGAAGAAGGAGAGGGAGAAACAAATGAAGTAGAAGGTTGAGGGGGGACTCTAGTATCATCTAATTTCTGATTTGATTGCCCAGGAATCATGGTGTTTTGAACGATAGAGGTCGAGAAAAACCATATCAGCAGGCCAATTGTCAATCTGGGGAGGGACAATGTGGCCATATGAGGTGCACCAACATCTCCCGAAGAGGAGAAAGGACTAGGATTTCCCCCAAGGGGAAATCCTTGGTTGGTGGAATCCATTTTCTCATCCCATGATCAATGAGGGAATAGTGACGTTATTCCATTTAAAATAAATTTTAGATGCTTTGACACAACTTTCCTTTTCACTTTTTAAGAGTCGAGAAAAAGCTAAATATGACTCTAGTCGCCTTCGATTTTTAATGAGCCTGAAGTGACAAGTTCTTAGATGGACCTTTTCCTTTAAGGAGTCTGAAAAATAATGAAAGAGACTACTCTAAAAATCTAGACAGATGGATTATCAAACCAATTTCAAAACTGCAGAATACTTTTACAGTACGACAGTCAATCTTCCTGAATGTTGTGCTCAGTGCATTGCGATCGATAGGGCGGCAGACACAGCTTCCTAACGATAAATGATATAGCCTATTGTGGTCTCCCAATATATACTCGACAATACATGGGAGCAAAAGTCCGTACTAGCACTTGTCGTGTCAAAGAGGAGGAATCACCCAACCTACGATGAAAGCGATAGTTACTAGGCTTTACGACGCCAGAATACGTCTCTAGCCTAGACTTCTAGATGTTGTGCATTAGGTTCCAAAGTGTTTTTATGTTCATTGAATTTATTTTACAATTTATCTTTCTTAAGAAGTTTTCCTTTAAGGTTCACCACGTGATGTAGATATAAAACTCCTAAATATGCAATCTAAGATGATAAATAGTTGTTTACTCTACTTATTGCAATGAAAATTCTAGCTACTAAGGAAAGAGAAAAGAAATCCTTTCAACATAGAGCAGAGAACGCACACTAGATGCACTATCCTAAATCAAAATCAACAAGTAGTCTAAATGAAAATGCATGTGCATGTATTTCTTTTCCGCTTTCTTAATGTGTCAATGACAAAAAGAATGCTAAATACAAATCTTAACTATCTCTTCTTTCAAATCAATAGTACTAATGATTTTATTTTCAAAAAACGATAGGAAGGAAAGAAAACACTTTGTGATTTTTAATTGAAAACTGCTTTTGACACTTGAAACACTTATAAATTTAGATCAAATACAAGAGTAACAGTGTAATTGACTATCAAAAAGAGAAGTGTTCTTTTCTTTGACTAAAAACGACACTTGTGACACTTTCAAATCAAAAGACGACAGTTCGATTAAGCTACTATTTTGTAAATGAGAACTGTGAATGGAAAAAAATACATAAAAACATTCACAAATCTTTTTAAAATGGAGGCTGAAAGATGTAAAGGAAGGGGGTTTCTACAATGGTCTACTGATCATAGATAGCAAAACTCCTGAATAAAACTGAATATAGTGAAGGAAAAACCAAAATCTGGAGGCAAAAACAGTCTTACCTGATCATCGCACCTGTAACACAGGGAAACAGGGATGCATCTCACCTACTGCACATGGGAGGTGCGATGCATCCAGTCTGCCTAAAGGAGAGGGTGCGATGGTCTAGGAACGAGACTTTAACTTGGTTTTTGGTCACAGTTTGCAGCTTAGTTCAGGGATTTAAGCTGAGCAAATGATAGTCAGTAACTACAAAGTATAGGGCTGATCCAATGAGGTTACTCAAGCTACCTCTAGGGCACTTAAGATGTTTGAAAGTCAATTGTTCAGTTCATAAACAAACCCAGAGATTGACGGAAGCAACGTTGATCTACTTTGCACTGGCATAGAAAATGCAGTTCGAAGGCTAGCTGGCTTGACTTCAGGCTCCATCTGTGGTTTATGAATCAAACAAATAGAGACAAGCAATTAAACTAATCGCTCCCCAGCGGAGTCGCCATTTTTTTATCGGGAAATCTAGTGTCTATTCAGAGCTGCTAGTCCCACTAAGACGGGTAGCTATCTTAGAAACAAATAGATTAAAGTCACTTGTTTTTCCTTTACGAGAGAGAGATGAGAAAGAAGCAGAGAGTACCAACCTCAGTCTTCCGCTTGGCTCCTTGCTTGTTTCCTTTCTCCTTTGACAGAATCTCACCACTGCTTCCTTACTTGTCCCGCTTCAAAGAGCACTTGTAGATTCACAGCAACATAATACCATCAAATCATAGAGATCTATCACTGTAAAAAACATAGGATCATATATATATTTACCATACAAATGCATATATCAACACAATATTCAGAGATACACAAAGATATGGAGGAAAACTCAAATAGATTTATTAATAAAAGTAGTAGAAGAGAGAATTACAACCACTTGGTCTGACTTAGTGCCATCCTCCTAGCATGAAAGCCCTCTTCACCTCATACAAATCAAGATCACCCAACAATGTCTTCAAAGAGAAACCAACAACACTTCCTTGCAAATTACAAAATTCCATCCTTTGGATCTCTTGGATTAGGGATCCATATATAGATGTTTACAGGAGAGTGAGTTAGCTTCTGGATTTTGATTAGTGTCATTTCACTGATAGTTCTTGGTTCCACATGGAGATTTTAGATCCCTTACTCATCCCTGGGCGAACTCAAAGAGGCAAGTGTCAAATGAGCAGTTTCTAGAAGATTCTCTGGTTTCCACCTAGCAAACTGCTTGTGCCATTTTTTTTCTCTCGCTCATCGCACCCTATAGAAGGGATTTCCAGTATGCATCACACTTTTTTCATGTCGCAGGTGAGATGCATCGCACCTTTAGCACTGGGCAGTTTGTATGGTCCTACTTTGACCAGTTCTGAGTAGTTTTTCATGGAGAACATCTGGGAGATGATGTAATTAGTTGACCTTGCTCCTTTAGGGTATGAAACAACACTTTTGGGGACTTAGAAGCCCTTGGTTTATGGACATGTATGATTGGGGTTGTAGTGCCCAAATATGTCTATAATAGGGGGGGATGCTAGCCCCTGCTGCGCCCAACGCAACGAGGGGGGGCTTCGCCCCCGGCTTAGCTACAGGGGATAATCATGGAAAGAATATATCACAACCCAACATTCTTCAAATTGTTTTTTTCTTTCCATAGGTGGCCGCAGGAGAACTTAGTCATTGATCCAACCCTGAAACACCCATTGTTTATGTACACCAAGAAAGCTTCTCATTGCTAACAGACTTTGTCAATGCATTTACATTATTCTTCAAAGTTTCCACCTTTACCAACAACACCTTTTTGTCTTCTACCATATCCCTCACAAAGTGATATTGAACATCAATGTGCTTTGTCTTTGAATGATAAGCAGGGTTCTTTGCCAAGAAAATTTCACTTTGGTTGTCACAGTCTATCCTTATATCTCGCTGTAATAACCCTATGCTTGAACACAATCTCTGCAAACAAACTTCTTCCTTGCTTGCATGAGTGGCTACCATGTATTCTACCTCTGTAGTTGATAGTGCCACTACAGTTTGTCTCTTACTTATCCAAATGAATGCACCTCCAAATAAGTTAAACACATACCCACTTGTAGATCTTCTCTAATCCAGATCTCCAACCCAGTCTGCATCAACAAAACCATGGATGTCCAAAGCTATATCCAATTCTGGTCTTCCTTGGTAGCGCAAACCATAATCACTAGTTCCACGCAAATACTTGAAAACCTACTTCACTTTTGTCTAATGCTCCTTCGCTAGTTTTGACATAAACCTGCTCAATACTCCCACTCCATGTGCAATGTCTGGTATATTATAGACCATTTCATACATCAGGCTACCGATTGCACTTGCATATGGAACATGGGACATGTCCTCTTCCTCTTCTTGTGTCTTGGGACATTGTTCAACAGATAACTTTACACCTACAGGAATAGGAACCTTCACCTGTTTACTATCCTGCATATTAAACCTCTGTAGTATTGTCTCGACATACTTCATCTGGTTGAACTAGAGCTTCCTCTTTGCTCGGTCTGGTTTCATTTCCATGCCCAAAATATAATTTGCAGCACCAAGATATTTCATGTCAAATTTGGAGGACAATTTGGTCTTCAAATCCTGGATAATTTCTTTGTCATTTCCAACCAGTAGCATATCATCCACATACAAGACCAGATAAATAACATAGTCACCAATTAATTTAGAATACACACAGTGATATTCTTTTCTTTTGGTGAAGCCAAGTCCCCATATAAATGTATCAAATTTCTGATACCACATCCTTGGTGATTGTTGTAACCCATATAGAGAATTTTTTAACTTACATACCAGTTCTTTCTTACCATTCACTGCAAAGCCTTTAGGTTGCTTCATGTAGATCTCTTCTTCCAGATCCTCATGAAGAAATGTTGTCTTCACATCCATCTGTTCTACCTTAAAATCAAAAGTAGCAAAAACAGATAAAAGTAATCTAATAGAAGCTACCTTGGCAAGAGGAGAAAAAATATCACCAAAATAAATACCTGATACCTTGGAATAACCTTTTGCTACTGACTGAGCTCTGTATTTCTCCACCTTTCCTTCTGCATTCATCTTCTTCTTGAACACCGATTTGTTGCCAATGGGTTTCCTTCTAGCCGACAACTCCACCAGATCCCAAGCCTCATTTTTGTGCAAAGATTCCATTTCATCATCCATGGCCTCTTTCCAAAGTTTTCCATCCTTTGAATCTACTGCTTGCTTCACAGTTCTGAGATCATCATCAATAATAGATAAAGAAAATTTTGAATAGAAAACAGATGGACTATACCTTTTTGGCTACCTTCTTTCTCGGACTGATCTTCTCACAAACAGAGTTTGTGGCTCTTCATCTTCTCATTCCTCTTATGTTGTAGAGTCTGATTCTTCCTCCTTTAGCTCAAACTCTATCTTCTCATGTTCCTTTGGTAGGAATTCATGTTTAATAACATATTTCACCTCTCTAAACACCACATCCCGATTATACAGAACCTTCCTTGTTACTAGGTTCCAAAGCTTATAACCTTTTAAACCATCCTTATACGTAATAAAGATGCACTTTTCAGATTTATTATCCAAATTTTTTCTTTTCTCCTTTGCAACATGTACATATGCATCACATCCAAATACCCTCAGATGTGAAAGAGAAGGTTTCTTACCAGTCCATACTTCTTGTGGAGTCTTATACTCCAACATTGATGAAGGTGATCTGTTGACCAGGTAACATGCAGTCTCCATCACCTCTGCCAAGAATTCCTTTCCTAACCCGACACCACTGAACATGCTTCTTGCCCTTTCCATCATTGTCTTGTTCATTCACAAATCAATTTTTCTTAGGTGTCTATGGAGTAGTCCCCTGTCGTGCTATACCACACTTATTACAAAACTCTTCAAATTCATTCCTGCAAAAATCTCCACCGTTATCTGTGTTCAACATCTTTATATTCTTCTCTCTCTGGTTTTCCACCAGAGCCTTAAATTCTTTAAACCTGTCAAAGACTTTTTATTTATTCTTGAGGAAATATATCCAATTATTCCTTGAGAATTCATCTATAAATGATACATAGTACGTAGAATTACCCAATGATGGAACCGACATAGGTCCAAACACATCATTGTGAACAAGCTGTAATATTTGTTTCGCCCTCTTACCACTAGAGGGGAAACTCACTTGATTTTGCTTCCCATATACAAAATTTTCACATAAATCAAAATCCAGAGAGCTATTAGACATACCTTCTACCATATCTTTATCATGAAGTATTCGAAGGCCCTTCTCTCCAATATGTCCAAGCCTTTGATGCCATAACATGGTCTTTTCTCTAGGGACCACTATATTTTTTTCTCCACTTTCAGGAACCACAGAATTGTTGCACCCATCAATAACAATGCTACCTTGCAACTTGTACAGAGTTCCAATATGAACTCCCCGCATCAACAACAGTGCTACCTTGCAGCTTTTATAGAGTTCCAGTCTAAACTCCCTGCATCAATAACAGTGCTACCTTACAGCTTGTACAGAGTTCCAATCTGAGCTCCCTGCATCAATACCAATGCTCCTCGAACCATCTTGCAGGTATCTTTCTTAAACACTATTTTTACACCTGCACCATCCAACTTGTTTACAAAAATCATATTTATGGCTAATGTAGGAATATGTAGAACACCCGGAAGTGTTCTAATCCTTCCACCTTGCAACTTCAACTTGGATTCTCCGCGACTAATTATTCTAGCCTTCCTTTCATCCCCTAAGAAGACATCACCACCATTGTATTTATCATACTCATAGAACCACTCTCTATGAGGAGTGAAGTGAAAGGATGCACCTGAGTCAATCAACCATGCCTCATGATATACATGTCTACTTGAAGAAGAAGCCAAGTACACATTCCCACCTTCATCTGAGGTGGATTTTGCCTCTACAGAAGGAGCATCATTAGATCCATTTCGTTTCTCAGGAGCTTTAGATTTACAGTCCCTTTTGTAGTTCTCTTCGTTTCTGCATTTCCAGCACACCTTTACAGGTTTTCTTGGAGATTTAGATCTCCCACTCGAGGAGTTAAGTTTTTTATTATTTTTTTATTTATTATTTTTTATGGTACAGTCCTCGTACATACAAGGCATCATCATTTTGGCTCTCAATATTTTTCCCTCTCATCTCCTCCGTTAGCGAGTACAATACTATATCATCAAACTGCAACTGCATTGCTACTTATTGCAACAACCAGACTATCCCATGAATTTGGTAGAGAACACAACAAACTGATGCACTTATATTCATCTAAAATTTTAATACCAAAAGATAATAACTGGTTTACCACAATATTAAATGTGTTCAGATGCTTTGTCACCGAGTTTCCATATTTCATCCTCAGGTTATACAACTTTTTCTGTAGGAGAAATTTATTCACCAAAGACTTAGATTTGCACAAAGTCCCTAACTTATCCCACAAAGCCTTTACCGTAGCTCCCCCTGATACATTTAACAATATTGAATCTAATACATAATCATATTGTGATTTTTTCCTTCCGATCTAACTTCCATTCTTCATCGAACATTGTCATTGGTTTAGTACACCGATCTATTATGATCCGTTGATATTTATCCACCAATAGATCCTCCATCTTGAGTTTCCACAACACAAAACTTTGACCATTAAATTTATTGATCTTTATCTTTCGACTGCTCGCCATATTATTTCACCACAAGAATCGATCTCGCAAATCTCCAACTGAACAGGGTATACCATAAGCCCAAGAAAAACCCCTCAGCAGCAAAGGCATCCCCTTGAAGCTAAAACAACCCTGATACCAAATGTAGGTTTTAACCCTGTACAAAAATTACCTGCATACAAATGCTAAAAATAGAAAATAAACAATGGTGAGAGCATAACACAAACAAATACACATAGATATTTTCCCCTGGATCCCAAAAGCAAGACTACCAGATTGATTTTTCATTATGTTCCTTTTAATTTTACAATACATATATATATATACATGCCGAAGCATCCATAAACTCTAATCCATTAACCCTAGATTAGAACATAACCATAGTTCCCTTAACTGGATCTACAAAATACCACGGATTGAAAAACATCATGTGTTATAGACATTTTTGTGCCTTACAGCATTGAGCATGAAATGTCCATAATCTAAGGGATCCAAAGTCCCTAAACATGTTGTTCCTACCCCTAGAGGAACAAGGCTAACAAACCACAGCAATTCACAGAAGTTCTCCACCTGAAACTGCTCAAAAACAAGTCAATTCAGGATCATGTCAACTGCTCCACTGACCATCTGCGCTGAATGTCAATGGCTCCACTGGCTACCTACGCTGAATGTCAACTCCAACACTGGCTACCTGCGCTGAGCGAGATTGGACATGTGGCAGACTCATTCCTCAAGGTGTCAATGCCCAGGAAGCTTCCAAAATGACACTTGCCTCAGGGAATTCGACTGGTGATGAGTAAGAGGTTCCAAATCTCCAAGTGGAAGCAAGAACCTCCAAGTGGATTCAAGAACTGAGAGAGGGAGAGGACACTAGCCAGATCTCAAGCTGACTCATCCTCTCTCCAAAACATCTATATATAGATCTCTCCTCCATGAGATCTAGAGGTTGGAATTTTGTTATTGCAAAGAATTGCTGTTGGTTTGAGACTGGAATCATTGGGTGCTTAATGCTTTGAAGGGAGGTGAAGATAGGAATTCCATTCTACTGGGAAGGAGATGCTGGATTGGAGCCCTCTGGGTTGTATCTCTTCCTGAACCTTATTATTTATCAATAAAGCTATCTTGGTTTTCTCTTATATACTGGTGTATTTGTATGATTGCATTAGTGTATTTGATTTACTTCTAATCCTGAATCATTTATGAATATGAATATTTGCCTTTGTGTTGTGTTCTTCTGTTGTCGCAAGTAGTTGTTCTCCTGTCGCAAGTAGTTGTTCTCTTGTGATCTCACAGGAATCAAGTAGTTGTTCTCTTAGGCGAGCGAGGAGGCAAGTAGCTGTGAACACCCAAAGAGAAGAGGATCTAGATCGAGGGACAAACGGAAGACACCGGTAAGTCCATTGATCTCCCCTCTTTCACATTTCATAAAGGAAGAAACTAGAATAGATGTCTCTGTTTGTTGCTAAGGCACTGTCACACCTTAGGTGGATAGGATCGTCCTGCATAGGCATTTTTCCCCACAACAAATTGGCGACTCCACTGGGGAGATTTGTTTTAGTCATTTTATTTGTGTTTCTATCATTGTTTTCTTCATAGACTCAACAGCAACAATCGAACTGCTTCTGCAAAGTAGACTGTTGCTGCCTTGATCCTTCACTGGATTTTGTCTATGATCTAAACAATGGACTGACAAATGATTTGATGATCCTTTGTGATAGTCTTTAGTACCCTCTCAAAGCATCCCTTTGATTATACCTTGCTTGTGTTTCTGATTTGGCCTGAAACTGTTGATTTTTGAGCAATTTGTGACCCAGAACCCAGGAGAAACGAGAGTTTCTCCTTCAGCGCAACTGCTGTGAAGGCAGTCTGCATTTCAACGCAGGTCCCGTGAAGGCTACCTACGCTGAATGTCAAACCCACAGTGTTGAGGTTGCGCTGAACCAGTTTGGCCTTGTGCAGCTGGGGTTCTCTGCTCTCTGTTGCCCTGTTTTGATCTCTGTTTTTTGCAGCCTTTAACCAGCATAGGTACCAGTCTGATAACTCCTTTTCTTTGCTTGAATTCCGCCTCCTTTTGTACAAAAAGACTGTGAGTGTTTTTATGTGTTTGTGGCGTCATTTACAGTTTTCCTTTGCATGAGTGAAATAATCATCCTGTAGCCCTTGATTCAGATCTGATTGATTGTGATCTTAGGAGAGAGTTCATTGGCTGTTTGCAGTTGATTATACATTTGCTTTTGCTTATTGGTTTGAGTTTGTCTCTTTTAAGTGTCGAAACAAGTATTCATTTCAAAAGTCGAAAAGTGTTGTAATCTCTTCTACCCTTGTTGATTTCGAAAAAGTAAACTTGTTTGTACTTGTCATTTAAAAGCGAATTCAAAGTTGTACAAAAAGCTTTCTTTGTAGGCATCAATACTAAGAAAGCGGAAAACAAACACCTGCATTGTGCATTTGCATTTTGATAAGTTTGCATGTTTGATTTAGGAAAAGAGTGCATTAGAGTGTGCTGATTGGTCTTTGAGAAAAGATGGTGTCTTTCTTTTCCCTTAGTAGCTAGGATTTTCAAAGTTGAAAAGATAATAAAGCTTGCTTATCATCTTAGACTGCATTTAGGAATTGTACCATACATCTCGTGGTGATCCTGAAAGGCAAACTTCTAAAAAGATCAACTTAAAATAAACTGAATGAACCTAACAACGCTTTGCAACATAACGCACAACATAGAGGTCTAGGCTAGAGATGTGTTCCGGCGTCGTTAAGCCTAGTGACTGTCGATCTCGTGGAAGGTGGGTGATTCCTCCTGAGGGACGATAGCGCTAGTACGGATTGTGCTCCCACGTACCGTCGTGTATATACTGGGAGACCCCTATAGGCATATATCTTTTATCCTTAGGAAGCCGTGTCGGCCGCCCTACTGATCGCAATGCACTGAACACAGCATTCAGGAAGATCGACCGCCCGTACCTTAAAAAGTATTCTGCGGTTTTGCGAAAAGTTTGGCACACCCTCTGCCTAGAACTCCAGAGCAGTTTCTTTTGGCCTTTTTCAGACTCTATAACAGAAAAAGTCCATCCGAGCATTTGTCACTTCGGGCTCGTTAAAACATCGAAGGAGACTAGAGTCATCTTTAGCTTTTTCTCGACTCTTTAAAAGTGAAAAAGCAAGTTGTGTCTAAAGCGTCGTTAACAATTTATTTTAAACGAAACAATCACCCTTTATTCCCGCGTTGATCTTTAGGTTGAAAAGATGGAGCACACCAACCAAGGAATTCCCCTTGGTGGAAATCCTAGTCCCTTCTCCTCTTGGGGAGATGTTGGTGTGCCCCACATGGCCACATTGTCGCTTCCAGGACTGACAATTGGCCTACCAGTCTGGCTCTTTTCAACCAATGTCGTTTAGAACACCACGATTCCTGAACAGTCGAGTCAACAGTTAGATCAGACAAGAATTTCCCACCAGCCTTCCACTTCATCTTCCTCTCCTCCTTCCTCTTCGCTTGATGGAACTGGTAGAAAAAAAAACCGAGTTCCTAAGGAGAAGAAGGAGAAGAAGAAGAAAGAGAAGAAGAAGAAGGAGCCTAAGGCGACTGGGGGAAAACAAGTGTCATCTGACAAAAATCCACACACCACACTCGCAAGGCCTAAATCGCCATGCGTCATATGCAAGGGAGACCACTTCCATAGAGATTGTCCCTGTATCCCCCGAATACTAAGGGACTGGTCCCCCCGTTTGCACAATTCGGTAGCATCGACCTCTGATAGCCATGTCGATTGCTCACCGTCAACTAGTGGGAGTGAAGCCCCAGGACAGAGCGGGAAAGCTAAATTTCCCTGCAGACTGTGTGAAGGCGATCACGCCATCCACCGTTGTCCCTTCTTAGACGAGGCAAAAAGAGTTATGGAAGATCGCCCGATTTTACGAGCGCAACTTCCTCCTGGATATCAAAGACTCCTGCCAAGTCCCTCGCTAGTTGAGAACCTGGCTGACCCACCCAGGTGGTCAGCCGAAGCACCTGTCATTGAAGATGAACCGTCTGAATCCATACCTGACGAAAGTCTAAAGGATGAAACGGCAGTTGACCCAGTTTTGCCTTCAGAGGCTCTATCTTCGAATGATACCGTCACAGAGGAGAATAAAGATGACACCGTACAAATTCTCTTCATCAGCACTGACTCTGATGAACAAGGGGGCAATGCCACCATTCCTTTATCACAAGAAGGAAGTTCGTCAAAGTGATATCTGGCTGTATACTCGGTCCCACCACCAAGCAACCTGGTTGTGTCCTTCGACTGGAACCAACTAGGCAGACCCCGCTTGCCAGCTAGCATACCATTCAGAATTATTGTCCAAATATACAGAATGGTAATGGCTGGCACTATCATTGATGAAGGGGCATCTGTGAGTATCCTTTCCTCTATTGCTTGGAAAGCGCTTGGTTCGCCTGTGCTTTTGCCTGAAATGAGAAATCTATCACGCTTTGATAAAGGAACCAGTCGACCTTTAGGGATCCTCCCCAATGTGCCCATAACATTGAAAGGGAAGACTGTTCAAATGAATGTGATGGTCATTCAAGGACCCTTGGATTATAACCTACTCCTTGGACAAGACTATATATATTGCATGGGAGCCGTCGTCTCCTCACTCTTTAGAGTAATGTGTTTTCCGCATGAAGGAAGAATGGTCAAGCTCGTGGACCAACTTTCATTCCCTGGATCACGCATCGCAAATAGTCATATACCATACCTAAATGATCTATTCACGCAAGAAGTGTCTCAACCCACGGTCCGTCCTCCTGATGAGCGCGAGTAATCCAGGAGGATATGACTGGAATCCAGGGGGCATGCGTCCTGGTTTGCTTCGGCAGGAAAACTTTGGGTATATGGTAGGTTTCCGCGGAAGAATATGACTAGTCCGTACCTCGTCCGTCTAGGAAGAGGGTTGTTCTAGAATAAGATTCTTTTTTCAAAGTTATGTGAGTTGGCGGGCATCGTCACTCACCGTTGGTAGACATCGCCGAAGAAGTGTTTTATTCGTAGCCGCGAACAAAACAATCTTTGGGTAACCTGAAAGAGGTAGGCCTCTCTCGGCAAGACAAATGTTTTGGCGGAGGTGAAGTAGAGGTAACCTTGAAATCGTACTCTATGCCTGGGGGCATGCAAACCTTTTGGAGTGCTAGCAAGGGGCGGCTATTTTTTTTTTAAATTTTTAGGTCCTCCCTTTAAACCTGTAGGTCTAACCCTTTAAACTCGTAGGATTAGCCGTTTTCGAACTTGCATAATGAAAGGATCCGGGGCAAAGCTTGCGTGAGATGAAGCTCCATAAAAAATAGCATCTCCAATGAGACACTCTTATCATATGACTGGTATATACGAGCAGTTTTAGCATAAAGTTCATGCTCGTTAAAAAATAAACGCAAGATCCGAGCAATTTTAGCGCATAGTTCATGCTCGTTAAAAAATAATCATAAGTTTGAGCAGTGTTTTGGCGCATTCAATCTCTTTAAAAAATGAACCTATTCTGGTAAATAACCATTGTGTACGTAACCTTATCAGCCATTAAAGCCTTGGTCGTGTTTGCACCGTCATCTCCACTTTTCATTTGGCCGATCGTTCACCTCCATATGATTGTTTACCCATTTTGAGGAACAGCTGCGAAGAGTGATTTCACCTAGCCATCCTTGTGACACTGCCATGATTGGAAAATTCCAACATGTACCTGGAATCAGCTGCTAACCCTGTTCATCACTCGTTCCTCAAAAGACGAGTCTTCTTTAAGCTCTTTTCAACTGACTCGTAAAATATGAAAAGATTGCCGAGTTTTGGCCTTCCAACTCGTTAAAGCGACCGGAAGTGCTATCCCTCCTCTAGATTTTAATCTTTTTGGACCTGAGGGATTATTGCACAAAAAGATCGAGCGCTTGTTTGTTCGGCTCGTTAAAACTATCGAAAACTCATCCCTTCTGTATTGTTTTATACTTTTTCGGAGTTGAGGGATTAGATGACGAAAAAGGACTTTTGGAGTTAACTTTATGTACCTTTTCAGACTCTCTAAAAATGAAAAGGACCGAGTTATGTTTGTCGTTAGACAGGTTAAAATCACTAAATAGCGACAAACATGTCTTTAGACGAGAACGAGTTTCACTATCGCAGGTTATAGAACAAGCATATGTTATCCTCCTCAAGCTTGACAAAAATAAAGAGGTACTGGTCAGCAATGACTGGGGAAAAATTGGGAGAAAATCAGGAAAACTTTGATGGTAGCAAGTCGCTCTTGAACATGACACTTTTCCTCCGTACCACAAATCGGGTTGGGTTGTTTCATTCACCGGTCACATCACCATGGTCTCGCCATACCATCCATATTTGGGGTAATGCTACCAATCCATCACATCAGTGTCGCCATATGTTCAAGAGAAGTCGTTCAGAAAGAGTCAACCGGGTCCCATCCACTGCCATACATTATCCTTCATCCATTCATGACCGCCACCCTGAATCATATGTGACAGATCGTTTTCACCTACATTAAAATCATTAGCTCTGTTCTGTGTCACCGATGTGGGATTCATTAAGGCCCTCCTTTGACGAATCGGTTCTTGTCGACATCAGCTCATTATCCAAGTAGTTGATCTAGGAACAACACCTTCAGTACTTTGAAGCTTGCATGCCTCAATGGCAAGTTTCTCACTTCCGGCGACAGGTATAGATCAATGACCTTTGACCAGAAGATTTTTCGTGGTGTTCGACGCCAAGTCCTTTATTCACACCACGTGAATTGTACTGCAGTACCTTGAGGGTCATTATCATTATCGGTGATTCCTCTCGCGCTTGTTAACATTTTACCTCATTGACCGGTAATCAAGCGATGTCTTTCCATGTTTGACTTCAGCACAATTCTCACATGGATCGACTTGTACTTAGAGTGAAGATCGAACAAGTTTGAAGACCCCGGATCTAGTTTCATCCATCTGGGTTGCGATATATATTCAGGAAAGATAAAAACATTTGACATGTACATCATTGCAGCAGATGATCATCCTACCCAAAGGATGATAATTTCACCAAAATTATCAGTCTACCATCAGACGATCGTTTGTTCTATGTACAAAAATGAATTTATAAAGCTGAGCATGGGAATGCCCGCCTCAGCTAGATCATGAAAGCAGTATGAATCATAATGTATTGTATTGTATCTTATTACAGGTCTCCTCCCAGCAAATGGATGAACTTCGGACCCTCTTGGATAAAGTATTTCACCCGATAAACGGCCTCATACTTTAGGGGGCAACTGTTATAGACATTTTTGTGCCTTACAGCATTGAGCATGAAATAACCATAATCTAAGGGATCCAAAGTCCCTAAACATGTTGTTCCTACCCCTAGAGGAACAAGGCTAACCAACCACAGCAATTCACAGAAGTTCTCCACCTGAAACTGCTCAAAAACAAGTCAATTCAGGATCATGTCAACTGCTCCACTGACCATCTGTGCTGAATGTCAATGGCTCCACTGGCTACCTGCGATGAATGTCAACTCCAACACTAGCTACCTGTGCTGAGTGAGATTGGACATGTGGCAGACTCATTCCTCAAGGTGTCAATGCACAGGAACCTTCCAAAATGACACTTGCCTCAGGGAATTCGACTGGTGATGAGTAAGAGGTTCCAAATCTCCATGTGGAAGCAAGAACCTCCAAGTGGATTCAAGAACTGAGAGAGGGAGAGGACACTAGTCAGATCTCAAGCTGACTCATCCTCTCTCCAAAACATCTATATATAGATCTCTCCTCCATGAGATCTAGAGGCTGGAATTTTGTTATTGCAAAGAATTGCTGTTGGTTTGAGACTGGAATCATTGGGTGCTTAATGCTTTGAAGGGAGGTGAAGATAGGAATTCCATTCTGCTGGGAAGGAGATGCTAGATTGGAGCCCTCTATGTTGTTGGGAAAAGTATCCAATACGGAATGACCCTATCCCACTCTAAGGGTGATAGTACCTCAGCAAAAATCAAAGCAAAGCTATTCGAGATTACTTCTTTATGAGATGTAAGAGAGGGGAGAAAGAGATCCACTAACCGTTGTATTCTTCTAATGATTGATCCAATCTTCTCTCTTTGTTGCTTGCTCCCAGCTCCTTGCTCTTTCACTGGCCGAGCTACACCAAGATTCTGCAAAATGGCAAGAAAGGGAAACTACAAGAAGCATACATTCATAATTGATTCAAGGATTAGAATAAATCAAATACACAAGTATAGCAATACACCATTGAGACACATGCATATAGAAGAACCTCAAATGCTTTATTAATGGAAGAAGTAAAGTTCAGGAAGTAATACAACCATAAAAGGCCCAATCCAGCATCACCTCCCAGCAGAAAGAAATCTCCTCTTCACCTCCTTCAAGCAAATCACCCAATAGTTCTATACTCAAACCAACAGCACTTCCTTACATTCACAAGATTTCAGCCTCCCTAGACCTCATGAGAGAGCTCTATATATAGGAGTTTTGGAGAAAGGATGAGTCAGCTTGAGGTTGGCATGAAGCTGACTAGTGTCCTCTCCCACTTCAGTTATTCTTTAGTTCTTGAGTCCACTTGGAGGTTCTTGCTTCCACTTGGAGATCTAGACCCTCTTACTCATCACCAGTCGAATTCCCTGATCCAAGTGTCATTTTGGAAGCTTCCTGGGCATTGACACCTTGAGGAATGACTGTGCCACTTGGCCAAACTCGCCCAGCGCAGGTAGCCTTCTTTGCAGTTGACATTCAGCGCAGGTACACAGTGGAGCAGTTGACATTCAGCGCAGATGCTCAGTGGAGCTGTTGACATGATCCAGAATTAGCTTATTTTTGAGTGTTTTCAGGTGGAGAACTGATATTTAGTGCTGTGGTTTGCTGACCTTGTTCCTCTAGGGGTAGGAACAACATGTTTAGGGACTTTGGATCCCTTAGATTATTGGCATTTCATGCTTCATGCTGTAAGGCACAAAAATGTCTATAACAGTTGCCCCCTAAAGTATGAGGTCGTTTATCGGGTGAAATGCTTTATCAGGAGGATCCGAAGTTCATTCAATCGCTGAGAGGTGACCTGTAATAAAATACAATACAATACATTATTTTTCATTCTGCTTTCATGATCTAGCTGAGGCGGGCATTCCCATGCTCAGATTTATAAATTCATTTTGGTACATAGAACAGACGATCGTCTGATGGTAGACTGATAATTCTCTGCTGAAATTATCATCCTTTGAGTAGGATGATCATCTGCTGCAATGATGTACATGTCAAATGTCTTTATATCCTGAATATATATCGCAGCCCGGATGGATGAAACTAGATCCGGGGTCTTCAAACTCGTTCGATCTTCACTCTAAGTACAAGTCGATCCATGTGAGAATTGTGCTGAAGTCGAACATGGAAAGACATCGCTTGATTACCGGTCAATAATGTAAACCGTTAACAAGCGCGAGAGGAATCACCGATAATGATAATGACCCTCAAGGTACTGCAGTACAATTCACGTGGTGTGAATATGGGACTTGGCGTCGAACACCACGCAAAATCTTCTGGTCGAAGGTCATTGATGTATACCTGTCGCCGGAAGTGAGAAACTTGCCATTGAGGCATGCAAGCTTCAAAGTACTAAGGGGGGTGTTCCTAGATCAACTTCTTGGATAATGAGCTGAAGTCGACAAGAAGCGATCCGTCAAAGGAGGGCCTTAATGAATCCCACATCAGTGACACGGAACGGAGCTAATGATTTTAGTGGAGGTGAAAACAATCTGTGAAATATGATTCAGGGTGGCGATCATGGGTGGATGAAGGATAATGTATGGCAGTGGATGGGACACGGTTGACTCTTTCTGAACAACATCTCTTGAACATATAACGACACTGATGCGATGGATCGGTAGCATTACCCCAAATGTGGATGGTTTGGCGAAGACCATGGTGATGAGACCGGCGAATGAAACAACCCAACCCGATGTGATATGGAGGAAAAGTGTCATGTTCAAGAGCGACTTGCTACCATTAAAGCTTTGAGGTTCTCCCAATTTTTCCCCAGTCATTTCTGACCAGTACCTCTTTATTTTTGTCAAGCTTGAGGAGGATAACATATGCTTGTTCTATAACCTGCCCTTTGGGCAAGCCCATCGCTATGTTTTAACGAGCCTAGCGATAGGGAAACTCGTTCTCGTCTAAAGACAAGTTTGTCGCTATTTAATCATTTTAACGAGTCTAACGACAAGGAAAACTCGGTCCTTTTCATTTTTAGAGAGTCTGAAAAGGTACAGAAAGTTAACTCCAAAATTCCTTTTTCGTCATCTAATCCCTTAAGTCCGAAAAAGTATAAAACAATACAGAAGGGATGAGTTTTCGATAACTTTAACGAGCCGAATAAAACAAGCGCTCGACCTTTTTGTGTAATAATCCCTCAGGTCCAAAAAGATTAAAATCTAGAGGAGGGATAGCTCTTCCGGTCACTTTAACGAGCTGGAAGGCCAAAACTCGGCAAACTTTTCATATTTTGCGAGTCAGATGAAAAGAGCTCAAAGAAGACTCGTCTTTTGAGGAACGAGTGATAATCAGGGATAGCAGCAGATTCCAGGTACAGGTTGGAATTTTCCAATCACGGCAGTGTCACAAGGATGGCTAAGTGAAATCACTCTTCGCAGCTGTTCCTCAAAATAGGTAAACAATCATATGGAGGTGAACGATTGGCCAAATGGAATGGAGGTGGCAGGTGCAAACATGACCAAGGCTTTTTATGGCTAATAACTCTACGATCACAGAGATTATTTACCAGGGTATGTTCATTTTTTAATGAGCTTGAATGCTCAATCTTATGTTTATTTTTTAACGAGCATGAACTATGTGCTAAAACTGCTCGGATCTCGCTTTTCTATTTTTTAACGAGCATAAATTCCGCGGTAAAACTGCTCGAAATACCAGTCATAAGATAAGAATGTCTCCTGTGAGATAGCTATTTTTTATGGAGCTTTATCCCACGAAGCTATGCTCCTTCTCATCCTTTCTTTATGCAAGTTCGGAAATGGCTAATCCTACCAGTTTAAAGGGTTAGACCTACAGGTTTAAAGGGAGCACCTAAAAATTTAAAAAAATAAATAGTCGTCCCTTGCTTGCACTCCAAAAGGTTTGCATGCCCCCAGGTATAAAGTAAAATTTCAAGGCTGCCCCTACTTATCCGTGAAAACATTTGTTTTAAAGGGTGAGGCTTGCCTCTTTCTGGTTACCCAAAGATTGTTTTGTTAACACCATCAAACGAAAACATCTCCTCGGCACTGTCTACCGAAGTAGACAATGGTGAATGACCTTTGTCAAACAAGTAACCTTAACAAAAGAATCCTATTCTAGAACAACCCCTCTTCCATCCACGGACGGGGTACGAACTAGTCATATTCTTTCGCGGAAATTCTGCCTTATACCCAAGGTTTCCTCTGCCCGAAGCAGACCAGGATGCATGCCCCCTGGGTTCCAGTCCCATCTTTCCGAATCACTCGCACTCATCGGGAAGGAGGACTGGGGGTGGAGACATTTCTTGATTGAATAGACCATTCAGGGTTGGTATGTGACTATTTGCGATGCGTGATCCCGGAAATGAAAGTTGGTCTACGAGCTTGACCATTCTTCCTTCGTGTGGAAAACACATTACTCTAAAGAGTGAGGAGACTATAGCTCCCATGCAATATATATAGTCTCGTCCAAGGAGTAGGTTATAATCCAAGGGTCCTTGAACGACCATCACGTTCATTTGAACGGTCTTCCTTTTCAAAGTAACAGGCACATTGGGGAGGATCCCTAATGGTCGACTGGTTCCTTTATCAAAACCCGAGAGATTTCTTATCTCAGGCAAAAGCTCCGGGGAACCCAGTGCTTTCCAAGCAATAGAGGAAAGGATACTCACAGATGCCCCTTCATCAATGATAGTTCCAGCCATTACCATTCTATAAATTTGGACTATGATTCTGAATGGTACACTGGCTGGCAACCGGGGTCTGCCTAGTTGGTTCCAATCAAAGGACACAACCAGGTTGCTTGGCGGTGGGACCGAATACACGGCCGGATATGACCCTGACGATGTTCCTTCCTGCGATAAAGGAATGGGCGCATTTCCCTGATGCTCATCAGAGTCGGTGTTAATGAAAAGAATCTGGATGGTGTCATCCTTATTCTCTTCGGTGAGGGTGTCATTTGAAGATGAATCTTCAGTGACGGTGTCATTTGAAGATGAAACCTCTGAAGGCGGAACCGGGTCAACTGCCATTTCGACCTTTAGACTTTTATCTGGTCTGGATTCAGTAGGTTCATTCTCAATGACTAACGCTTCAGCTGACCACTTGAGCGGGCCAGCTGTATTTTCAACCAATGAAGGACTTGGCACGAGTTTTTTGTATCCAGGAGGAAGTCTCAACGGTGAAACCGGGCGATCTTCCAGAACTCTCTTTGCTTCGTCTAAGAAGGGACAACGGTGGATGGCGTGATCGCCTTCACACAGTCTGCAGGGGGATCTTGCTCCCCCTCTTTGTCTTGAACCTTCACTTTCGCTGGTTGACGGTAAGCATTCAACATGGCTATCAGAGGTTGATGCTCCCGAACTGTGCAAACAAGGGGACCAGTCCCTTAGTATCCGGGGAATACAGGGACAATCTCTATGGAAATGGTCTCCTCTACATATGACACATGGCGATTTAGGCCCGGTCTGTGCTGTGTGTGGATTTTTGTCAGATGTCTTTTGCTTGCCCCTAGTCGCCTTAGGCTCCTTCTTATTCTTCTCTCTCTTCTTCTTCTCCTTCTTCTCCATGGGAGCTTGGCTTTTGCCGGCTCTACCTTGCGAAGATGAAGGATTGGAGGAAGAGTTATAGGAAGTTGAAGGCTGGTGGGCAGCTCTAGACTGATCTAACTGTTGACTCGACTGTTCAGGAGCCATGGTGTTCTGAACTACATTGGTTGAGAATAGCCAAATAGGCAGGCCAATTTCCAGTCCTGGAAGCGACAATGTGGCCATGTGGGGCGCACCGACTTCTCCCCAAGAGGAGAAAGGACTAGGATTTCCATCATGTGGAATTCCTTGGTTGGGGCGTTCCATGTTCTCAACCTACAGATCAACGCAGGAATAGGAGGTGATTATGTTCCGTTTAAAATAAAATTTTATAACGACGCTTTAGACACAACTTGCTTTTTCACTTTTTAAGAGTCGAGAAAAAGCTAAAGATGACTCTAGTCTCCTTCGATGTTTTAACGAGCCCGAAGTGACAAATGCTCAGATGGACTTTTTCAGTTATGGAGTTTGAAAAAGGCCAAAAGAAACTGCTCTGGAGATCTAGGCAGAGGGTGTGCCAAACCTTTCACAAAACCACAGAATACGTTTTACGGTACGGGTGGTCGATCTTCGTGAATGCTGTGTTCACTGCATTGCGATCAGTAGGGCGGCCGACACGACTTCCTATGGATAAAGGCTTTGTTCCTATAGGGGTCTCCCAATATATATGCGACGGTACGTGGGAGCACAAGTCCGTATTGATACTTATCGCTTCACCGTGGAGGAATCACCCAACCACTCAACGCTAAGATATCACGTTTAACGACGCCGGAACACGTCTCTAGCTTAGACCTCTATGTGTTTGCGTTATGTTTCAATGCGTTGTTATGTAAATTAAATTTATTTTAAGGTTGATCTTGTTTAGCAGTTTGCCTTTATGGATCACCACGAGATGTATAGTAACACTCCTAAATGCAGTCTAAGATGATAAGCAAGCTTTTCAATCTTTCAACTTTGAAAATCTTAACTACTGAGGGAAAAGAAAGACATCATCTTTTCACACAGATCATAGAGCACACACTAATGCACTTTTTCCTAAATCAACATGCAAACTGTCAAAATGCACATGCACAATGCAGGTATTTCTTTTCTCTTTCTTAATGTTGGTGCAATACAAAAAGAAAGTTGTTGTATAACTTTGAATTCAATTTCAAGTGAAAGCAAACAAGCTTGTCCAAAATCAAAAGACACCTTAAGATTTACTTGTTTCAACACTAGAAATATATAAATTCAAACCATATGACGAAAGCAAAAGCTCAATCAGCTATGAACAGTAAACAAACTGACTCTTAAGATCAAAACGACACTTATCACAGGTCTAGATCTAAGAGGTCACAGCAAGACTAGTTCACTTTTCGTTATGGTAAACTGCAAATGATATAAGAAATACACAAAGAACAAATACAGTTTCTTTATACAACCGAGGCGGAATAGTGGCAAGGAAAGTTGGTTTCAGATAGGTACATTGACTGGTAACAGGCTGCAAAAACAAGGGTGAAAACAGGGCAATAAACAGGAGGGAACCCCAGTAGCACTAGGCAAAACTGGTTCAGCGCAGGTAGTACACTGGCAGTTTGACCTTCAGCGCAGGTAGCCCCTTCGGGAACTGCACTGAAATGCAGACTGCCTTCACAGTGCCTGCACTGAAGAGATAAACTTTCGTTTTTCTCAGTTTCCGGGTCACAGATTGCTAAAAAATTCACAGTTTTTGGCCAAATCAGAAGCTATCAGTCAAGTACACACTAAGGGATGAAAAGGAGGATGAAAAGCTATCACTAAGAGCTATTTAGAGTCCTTGTGGATCAGCTCTTCAAATCATAAACATGCCCAGCAACTGAGCTAGAGTAGCTGCCCTCTACTTTTCATTTGAGAGATCCAAATGCAGTTCGATTCGGTACTCCCTGTGTTTATGAAATGAATAGCAAAAAACACAAACAACCAACAAGATACGATCCCCAGTGGAGTCGCCAATTTGTTGTTGGGAAAAGTATCCAATACGGAATGACCCTATCCCACTCTAAGGGTGATAGTACCTCAGCAACAATCAAAGCAAAGCTATTCGAGATTACTTCTTTATGAGATGTAAGAGAGGGGAGAAAGAGATCCACTAACCGTTGTCTTCTGCTAATGATTGATCCAATCTTCTCTCTTTGCTGCTTGCTCCCAGCTCCTTGCTCTTTCACTGGCCGAGCTACACCAAGATCCTGCAAAATGGCAAGAGAGGGAAACTACAAGAAGCATACATTCATAATTGATTCAAGGATTAGAATAAATCAAATACACAAGTATAGCAATACACCATTGAGACACATGCATATAGAAGAACCTCAAATGCTTTATTAATGGAAGAAGTAAAGTTCAGGAAGTAATACAACCATAGAAGGCCCAATCCAGCATCACCTCCCAGCAAAAAGAAATCTCCTCTTCACCTCCTTCAAGCAAATCACCCAATAGTTCTATACTCAAACCAACAACACTTCCTTACATTCACAAGATTCCAGCCTCCCTAGACCTCATGAGAGAGCTCTATATATAGGAGTTTTGGAGAAAGGATGAGTCAGCTTGAGGTTGGCATGAAGCTGACTAGTGTCCTCTCCCACTTCAGTTATTCTTCAGTTCTTGAGTCCACTTGGAGGTTCTTTCTTCCACTTGGAGATCTAGACCCTCTTACTCATCACCAGTCGAATTCCCTGATCCAAGTGTCATTTTGGAAGCTTCCTGGGCATTGACACCTTGAGGAATGACTGTGCCACTTGGCCAAACTTGCCCAGCGCAGGTAGCCTTCTTTGCAGTTGACATTCAGCACAGGTACACAGTGGAGCAGTTGACATTCAGCACAGATGCTCAGTGGAGCTGTTGACATGATCCAGAATTAGCTTATTTTTGAGTGTTTTCAGGTGGAGAACTGATATTTAGTGTTGTGCTTTGCTGACCTTGTTCCTCTAGGGGTAGGAACAACATGTTTAGGGACTTTGGATCCCTTAGATTATTGACATTTCATGCTTCATGCTGTAAGGCACAAAAATGTCTATAACACTGTGGGTTGTATCTCTTCCTGAACCTTGTTATTTATCAATAAAGCTATCTTGGTTTTCTCCTATATACTGGTGTATTTGTATGATTGCATTAGTGTATTTGATTTACTTCTAATCCTGAATCATTTATGAATATGAATATTTGCCTTTGTGTTGTGTTCTTCTCTTGTCGCAAGTAACTGTTCTCTTGTCGCAAGTAGCTGTTCTCTTGTGATCTTGCAGGAATCAAGTAGTTGTTCTCTTGGGCGAGCGAGGAGGCAAGTAGCTGTGAACACCCAAAGAGAAGAGGATCTATATCGAGGGACAAACGGAAGACACCGGTAAGTCCATTGATCTCCCCTCTTTCACATTTCATAAAGGAAGAAACCAGAATAGTTGTCTCTGTTTGTTGCTAAGGCACTGTCACACCTTAGGTGGATAGGATCGTCTTGCATAGGCATTTTTCCCCACAACATCGTGCCCAAAACCATGTGAGAAATCCATGCACAAAACCATAGGTAGATTCGCCCACCTAACATAGGATCCAAAAAAAGATTTCATGGGGTACTTCCCTGAACCCTGTAGAGGGGGGCTACCGTGCCCATCAAACACCTGTACAAGGGGTAGTACTACCCCCCGACTTCACCACACACAATGAAGGGGGAGCTCTGCCCCCCCTCTAACCCCTTATCTTAGCTATTAGGGTTAGTCGTGGAAAGAATCTAACACAAACCAATAGGATATAACAATAGTAACATTTTAGTGCAAGATTTGTTGGTGTTTGTGCTAGATATTAGGCCTACAAGGCCTCCCAAGTAAAGTGAAGAAGTCTCTCTCTTTATCGAAGTTGAAAGGACTCTAATTCACCAAGGGAACCCTCCACACATGAGAAAACTAGGGCAACATAACAACATTACAATCATACACCCATATGTCAAGAAGGATCTCATTTGGTCAAAGGAGAAGTCTACTTGAGCAAGGGATAGAAGAGGAACATCTCATCTAGAAGGCTCACTCAATAAAGTTCTATCTCTAGACAAGAAATAAAGAACGAGGGCAAAGTGCCAGAAGGAGGAAGCCTATGTGCTAAGGAACAAAGTGAAAAAAAGAGGAGAGGACTTGACTTATGCTTGAAGGACATCCTAGTCAAGGGTATAGGGTTTGGGAGTGATTAATAAGAAGCTTCAATAAGAGAAACTTATCAAAGGGTTTTCCTCTCTAAGAGAGAGAGGTTTTGGCCTTGGCAGAGAGCCAACATTTGTGTTCTTGTATTTATGTTTTTGGTAGTAGTTTGATGAAACACACACACTAATAATATGAATAATATCAAGCTAAGATAATTTCAAAAGTTCTTGACAAATTTGTATCAAGCTTAAGAAGAATCACACTACACATAATTACCCTAGATTCGTCAACATGGTATCAGAGCTAAGGTGACACATCGAGGAAAGGGAAACTCAAGAACCCTCATCAAGGAAAGGCATCTACAAGGTTAAAGCATCAAGCCAAATCTACTCAAGGACAAGAAGGCCTACCATCTATCATTCATCAAGGAAGACTACAAAGCAAGAAGAGGAGCCTTACATAAAGGCACCTACAAAGCAGAGCAGATAAAAGAGGGACCTACATCATCTCTAAGTCAACAAGAAAAATATTATCATCAAGTCAAGTCCTCTTGGAGAAGAAAACTTGAAAAAATCAAGATCCTAGGAAGGCAAGCCATCAAGTCTTCAAGGAGAAAGAAAATCCACTACATCTCAAAATCTATCAAGTAAGTATATGCCCCCTTGTAAATATACATCAATGTATTTTTGCAAGGAAATCAACAAATTGGTAGGCACCAATAACTTTCTTGCATGGAAGAAGAGGTTTGGTTTACTTCTCAAGGAGAATGAACTCCTAGAACATGTCAAAGGGAATATCACTATCCTTGCTAAGGAAAAAAATCAAGCCTTGGCGAAGTATAATAAGTAAGAAACACAAACTCAAAGGATTCTAATAGAACCAATCAAAGACTCTCTAATTTATGTCCCCAAATTTGAAACATCAAAAATAATTTATGATAAGCTAGTAGAGCTATTTTTGGTATCCACGGGCAGAGAAGTGATATATCTAAGAAATAAGTTGTACAAGATGAGATATCAAAGGAAGGAATAACTCCCTACTTCATCAAGATCTTTGAAATGAGGGATCAACTTCAAGAGCTTGGGGAATTCATGTCTAATAGAGAAATGACAATTGTAGTACTCAATGCTCTACTTGAGGACTGGGGCAACTTCACATCGAGCATATATACCAAGAAGGAAGAAACTACACTCAATGAAATGTGGTCTCTATGCAAGACAAAGGAAACTAGACTTAAAGAAAAGGAATATGTGGAATCAAAGGAGAAAGCATTGATTACCATGGCCAAGAGAAAGGGAAAATTTAGCAAATTTGGTCCATAAGGAAAAAACAACAAAGACATGTGCGAAATCCAATGTTATAGATTCCAAGAATATGGACACTACAAAAGGAATCGTCCTAAGCTTAAGAAGGAAAACAACAACAAAAGAAAGAGGGAAGAAGCACACATGACTCAAGAGGTGAAAGAAGAAGAAAAGAAGCAAAAGAAGCAAAAGAAGGAAGATCCTCCAGATCTCTACTATGAATAAGTCAAACTCTTTACTTCAAGTATTCTTTCAAGATTTTGAGTAGGATATGAGCATGTAGGAATAACATAAAAATTGCATGGCTAGAAACATTTTCTAGAACTTAGAAGCATGAAGTACTAGAGTTCTAGATGCTCATGAAGAAGTAGCATTTATAATGACAACAAAATGCATGATTATAAATGTGTTCTAGAATATAAGAGCATGGTAGATATAGCTCAATATATGCATGTAGAAGGAGCATACCTAGTACAGGACTTCATCCATGATGAAATAAAATCAATCATGATTAAGAATCTTAGAAGACTTCAATCATCAAACAAAAAAGAAAAATTTTCAAGGAAAGGGTCTTATTTATGGGCCAAAATGTACCACCAACGACTAAGGGATCTCCCCGGTGTGAAGTCCCAATTAGACCTTGCACCATTTGGGATAGGAGCCCCATCCGATATGTGGGCCCGACTGCGACCATGAATGTTTTCTTCTCTTGTTTACCAAATGAGAAGTTGCCAGAGTGGGGTAGTAATGAAATGCTGCGGTAGTGAAACAAAATCAGCCCAAGGTTGACAAATAATAGAAAGAGGTGAAAACAATTCACATCAATGATAAGAAGAGATAAATGATGAGAGGGATTAGTGAGCTAAAACCCCACCATACATAATAAACAGGAACATGCTGAAGGTCAATTGCGAAGTAGTTCATAATAGGTCACCGACATGGCAAGGAACATGTAAACAAAAATTCGAAAGTGAAGCATACATGTAACCACTATGTATCAGTACATAACATCTTGCGTATATGAAAGCACACATACAAATATGGTGAGGTACTAGACAACTAATACAACCACCATGAGTAAGCATGGGAATCACTGCCAAAGATAAAAGAAAATGTCTTATTAATATGCTGCAACTTCAAATACATATCATGCAATTGGTCAATACCAAATAGTGGAACATGGGCTATTCATACCATTACCCAATGCTAAAACCCTAGCCCAATTTCAATTCCACTCTTCTAGATACCAAGAGATGAGTGGCCCTAGCTCTCAAACATAAACCATCTTCTATATTGGCCTCAACTCAAGTGATAAAGTCCTCTTCTATGAGGCATGAGGACACATTTAAAGAGGTTAGGTGATTGTTCACCTACCATGACCCTTGACGTTCCCACATGCCCTTTCGGCTACCCTCCCAACTCTTGAGATTCCCCACTTCTTTTTCAAGCCAAGAATGATTGTTACATGCACACATCAGTCCCAACATCATCGATGATATAATGGTGGGTGAAATTTACAATATGATGAAAAAGATAGGGTAGGGATGTAGAGGTTTATTGGAAACCCTAGAATGCTTAATGCCCATATCTCAGAATGATGCAGATGCTTGGTCCTAAAACTGACTTTTTTTCTTGCTACCATGGTTCGCTCTTATTCATTAATCTTCTAGTGATGTGCCTTTGATTTTACTGAAAGGCTCTTGGAACTTGGGAGGGCCCATATGGCCTGCTGAAGGAAACCTTAGTTGTGCAAGCTCCATGGGGAACCCTAATCCCTTTGTGTAGACCAACATTATGTGCCTTTCCTTCCACCACGCAGAGGTAAGATAGCCTGAAATCACCTATCTCATCCTTGTTTTGCACTATCACTTGTGGACTTTCCTTCAAAAATTCTCTTTCCCCTTTTCCTGCCATGGACTCCTTGGAGCTAGCTTGACTTCAATATCTGTTGTTGACCAAGATCATGCATTTCTACGACATTGATACCTCTGGTCCTTTTAGCAATCAATTTGACTTAAGTGTTAGCATAAATGGTAGGGATCTGCCTCTGCAACTTTGGTCCTAGACATGTGCACAATCATTAATTAAGCATCAAGAAAAAATTATTCTGACAAAATACAATTAATAATGAACGATAATTCTTAGCCTTGAAATTGTTTGTGATTTCTTGGTCACAAATTTGTGCATTTCTTTGCTCCATGTCATGGGATCAAGGTGGCAACAACAGTTTCTAGCTCCTTCGAGCCCATTTTTCAACATGCCTACCCCATCATATGTCACATAGTCACATCCAAGTATAGGTTTCATCTTTTATCTGCTTTCATTGAGGTCTAAGAATGCAATGGTGTGACCTGGGAAAAGTTGCGACTATCTGGAGGTGGCACAGTCATGTGTTGGCCATATCACACTTTTGTAAGCCTTCCTTGGTAATTTAAATGCAACCTGTGACTTTGGGAGGGAGAGCGATCTACAGGGTAGCCTAGTCATAATTTGTTGATATGGCACAACCTAGGATTATTTACCTAGAATAAACTACGACTGAGTCAACTAACTGAGCAGCAACCACGTTTGGGGAATGCAATCTGATCACAATCAACAGAGTCACACCATGAGTAGGTCGCATCCTCCAAGTTTTCGGGTGTGAACTAGAGATGCGACTTGGGAAAGTCGCATAGTCACCATCCAAAGCAAGTCGCACTCCCAATGCATTTGTTAGAACTGAGATTTCATGACCTGTTTGAGAGGGGATTGCTACCTTTGGGGCTATTGGTCGAGAGTCAGAGAGGTCACACTCTAGTGGTTGGGAAAATTTGTGAATTGACCACTTATGAGGATACCCAACTCGATCGAAGTCACGGGGTCACATCGAAGCTTGAAATTTGTTTGCTGGAGATCACTTCTATGATTTTCTCAGGCGTTTCTCTCCTATTCGTCTGAATCTAGCATTGCCATAAGCTTCCTGATTACATCATTATTTCTTCATTCCTGCGATTCCCATGGATATTTTTGCATGCATGGCAGTGTCACGTGACTTTATTATTTTAATGGCTTATTCGACCCTGAGTCTGATCCGCTTTCCACCACAACTGTATTTCCGACTACCATCCAATGTGATTGGATTATAGATTCTTCCATCCAAGGCATATGTATTTCCATAAATGGTCCCAGTGCTGGTGTTCCCCAAATAGCTACCAAAATTGTTCGAAAATTTGTTGTATACCATGAAATTCATGTATTTGAGGGCGGGTTAACAGTTTGGTGGTCCAATGAAGGCCATGTAGTTTTGAGTTCTAGCCCAGACAACTTAACCATTTGAGAGCATGGGAAGCCTTTGAACCAAAACAATAATGTGTTTTCTTTGTATAGGAGCAGTGAGATATAGGTAGGCGAGGTCCTGAATATCTAAAGGCATTCCATGTAATTCCATAGTTCAACTATAATAGTCGAATCGATCTCTTATGCTCTGGTGAACCTCTATCACATTGTGCTCAGTCACGATCTCCCTTTGCGGCTTGATATTCCCTTTGAAGAGTCAAATTTGGTGGTCAAATAAGACCTCCTAAATGCATAACATTTTCTTTTACAGGTATGGTTTGAGATTTATTCCAAATGCATCATTTGGGCCACCCATCATTGACTCCATCATCACCTTCTTGATGTCCTTGAGTGCGATGCATGTCCTTCCGTTGTTTTAATGGGAGGAATTTTAACAACTACCCCATAATGAGCACTTTCCTAACTCCTTGTATTAGTGCCTAGGTTGAGATAAAGATGATGGAAAAGTTGTTTCTACACACACACACACACACATATATATATATACAACAATCAACGTTATGCCCAATGTATATATGTATATTAACAAAACACTCTTCCATTCTTACATTTCCTTGTTGTCAAAACCCTTCAAGTTAACGTTTGACATTAGTTTTTTGGTAAACAGTTGCCTCGTTGGATATGTGCCTGAGCCACCTCCCCTTGATCCCTGCAGAGACGGTGAAACAAAACCAATCAATTTACGTAAACAACATAGACATGTATACATTTGCATGTGGAAGCATGGAACTTAATGAAAGTCATGGAAATAATTCATTAAAGAAACATGCATCCCAAGTATTCCAAATTAAGGTGTCATACATTGTATGGTTGAGTGAATCATGCTTTAATTTGGAAATCAGTTTGAAATTCAAGCACCTTAATAGGCTTACTAATTACAAGCAATCATGGTATTATATGAGGCCCAAGGTAATTTCCTACTCATAGGATAAACACCAAGAAATATCTGTTAACACGCATCTTAGAGAGTGAGGACTAACTCAGAACATGGTTGGACCATCAATCACACATTCCAGAGTTATAAGGATGTAAGGGAAAGCTATAATTCCCATAGACCCTAATTCATATGCTGAGGTGAAGGATTTGCTAAGGGCCCAAGGAAAATGCGTTGCTCCACGATGATACCATGTGATTCCGATGAGAGTATACCCCTAGAGGCATGCGAATTTGGTGACAATAGGGAGGGGATAACTCTTCTGAAAATCTAGGGTTTCTCCCAAACCCTAATATTGCCACTCTTATGGGAAGCCACCTTGAATGCATGCTTGTTCAAATATAGGACATCCACTGATTACAATGCGTATCATGTGAAGATTAGTTTTAAAATCATGAGAAACTCTTAACACATCAATGAGGCCATTAACCTTCGAAATCCTAATATGATCCTAAGGCCTATATCTGAGGCAATACATGATGCATGAAACATGAGTGGAAGCACCAAAGGGGTTGGATCGGAAAGGTTGTGAGGAGAGAAACTAGTTGGGCATCTTATCAAAACCCTAGTAGCTTGGGGAAAGTGGTGGGGTACTTTAAATTTTGAATATGCCCAAAAATTTGGGTGGTGTTGTAGCAGCTACAATAGGTCTTTAAGATCTTATGATGGAATATTCAAAATAAGGTTCATGAACCAAAGCAGATGTATCATTGGGAGTCCCATTCATCGGGTTCAAGAAAAGGATAATATGCATGCAAGCTAAGATGAAGTAAGAAGGACCACACCAAGGATAACATAATGAAGCTAAGATGATCAAAGGATAATCAAGATGTGGTATGTATGCATCGAAGTTTAGTCATGTTTTCATTGTATATTATTGAGTCATGGGAGTAGTTCTATAACATGATCAATTATGAAAAAATCTTTTCACCAAGGACATGCTCGAAGTCATGTACTACATTGCAATGACGGTGAACAAAAGGATATGCTCACATAAGGAGTATAAGATTGCTAACCAAGAAGCAAGAAGAAATACTGACTAAGCAAGCAATGAATAAGTTCTTTCATAAGGAGCATAAGGTGGTTGACCAATCTATCTAGAAGAAGCAAATGAAGAAAGAGATCAAACATGTGAAGAACACCATGATCACTGAGAATCACTATCTGACAAAAATACTTTGAAGATATATCGTGAAAGAAGGAAGCACAAATCTAACAAAGGAAGGAAGGAACCTTGAAATCTATGAAGGCCTTAGAGATATGAAAGATGTAGATAATTTATTCTACTCTACAAAGATGTCGTGATGAAGTAGCCATTCTACAAAAGA
Organism: Pinus tabuliformis; assembly: GCA_031772625.1. Lineage (NCBI taxonomy): Eukaryota > Viridiplantae > Streptophyta > Pinopsida > Pinales > Pinaceae > Pinus > Pinus tabuliformis. Next base: position 655,787,896 of record CM062806.1, read on the forward strand.
AAAAACAATGTTAAAGCAATATCAGGATAAAGTCATGATGGGCTACTAGGTCGAAGAATGTAAACAAGAAAGTACAACAAAGCATCCATGAGAAGTGTATTCCAAATGGAAAGATGAAAAAGGAGTATCTAGATGACAAGAAAACCTAATGTATGACAAGAAATCCACTTTCCACGAAGGAAGCAATGTCATGACAAACCAGGAAGGAAAGTGATCAACGGATGGTGCCCTACCTATAAGAAGTTCAAACAAGGACTTCATGATATCAAAGAAAGGAAGGAGATCAAGTAGTTGGAGGACCCACGAAAAAGAAGTTTTTTATGATTGAAAGAGTCCATAGTTAAGAGGGAACTCTGATAAGTACCTTATCAAGAGTGAGTTTTGGATCACCCCTGGTTACAAAGGAGTGACAATTGTGTTTTTTCATTTCATGTGTCATGCACTAGACCAAGACTAATAACTGTAAGTCTAGATAAATGCCATGAATGGAAATGTAGACACAAGATAGACACAACATTCTTGTCTTCAATTGGGAAGAAAGAATGGGAGGGTTGGGTAATCATCTGGCATCCGATACTCATTGAGGATTTGTAGGGCATCCAAGACAAGAGTAGGCAAGAGGAATGATATTCTTTGAGGGATGGGAACCCAAATAAGAATAGTCCTAGAAGGTTATACTCAAGAACACCTGGGTGGGTATGTACCTTGAGAGACAATGACTAAGGTGTCTATAATTCATTGGTCTTGCCAAAATTATTCTATGATCTATTGATGGATAGAGCTGTCAGTCAAGGCCTTGCTGCGTAAATAATTTTGGTTATTATGATGCTATAATAAATGGGTTTCAAATATGTACACCTTGTAATGTTGTATGAATACCTCCCTAGTTAAGAGGAGTGTTGAAGGAAGTATAACTAGGTCCGGTCTTCATAAATGTAAGTTTGACTTTTGTATTTATTGAAGAAAAGAAAAATTAATTTCATAATATTTGTCAATGAGTTTCTTGCTCATTGTATTAGGTCAAGCACATGTTTAAGTGCTTCTAGGAAGTCAAGAGTTAATGTATTTATGTAAGACCCTTTGAGGGCATGTTACATTATTAATAAAATAATATAAAGGTCAAAGGAATACCTCCAAGAAAAGTCCAAGTCCTCTCCATGCAACAATGCCATCCAAATGAAGCAAAACAAAGAAAATAATGAAGATATGGTCAAGTCGTCTTGAAGACGAAATGCCAGCCTAGAGGATGGACAACCCTCTATAAATAGATGTTGTCCACTCCCTCATAAAGCGTATAACGCAAGCTATGAAATCAGTGAAGGTGGAAGTCAATAAAGTGAAGGGAAAAGGCAAGTCTAAGGGTATCCAAGACAAGCGAAGAAAGGAGGAAGAAGGCTGAAGTTTAGGGATTGTTTATAGGGCTAGAAACTATCACACATGTAAGGATAAGAAGGATAGATGGTGGATTAACAAAAGTAACATTTCAGTGCAAGATTCGCTAGTGTTTGGGCTAGCTATTAGGCCTACAAGGCCTCCCAAGTCAAGCAAAGAAGTCTCTCTCTTTAGAAAAGGTGAAAGAACCCTAATTCACTAATGGTACCCTCTACACGTGAGAAAACTAGGGCAGCAGAACACCAATACAGTCATACATCCATATCTCGAGAATGATCTCGTTTGGTCAAAGAAGAAGTATAATTGAGTAAGGGTTAGAAGAGGAACATCTTATCTAGAAGGCTCACTCAAGGAAGGTCTATCTCTAGACAAGAAACAAAGAAGGAGGACAAAGTGATGGGAAGCAAAGTGCCGGAAGGAGGAAGCCTATGTGTCGGGGAACAAAGTGAAAAAAAGAGGAGAGGACTTGACTTGTGATTGAAGGACATCATAGTCAAGGGTCTAGGGTTTGACAATCCTCAATAAGAAGAATCAATAAGAGAAACTTATCAAAGGGTTTTCTTCTCTAAGAGAGAGAGGTTTTGGCCTTGGCAGAGAGCCAACTTTTGTGTTCTTGTCTTTATGTTTCTGCTAGTAGTTTGATGAAACACACACACACTAATAATAAGAAGAAGATCAAGCTAAGATAATTTCAAAATTGTTTCACAAATTGTTATCAAGCTTAAGAAGAATTACGCTATAACTAATTACCCTAGATTCTTCAACAGAAATCACAAAGCACTGAAAGCACAAACCTTGCAACATGCACCATGACTTGATCCCGATGGGTTTCCACTACTTCGAAGGGAAATCTCAACCCAAGCCTTCTTCAACATTTCATAGAAATCTATTTTTCCATGCAATCCCCTGCATCATATTTCCATAAACACATACTTGTTAATGCATAAATAAACATATCAATATACCAATTACCTTACCTTGTTGTACTAAACACATTGTCGTGTAACTAAAAACATACACATATCATCTCTCAGGGGACTCCAATTCCTCGATGATTCTAGCCATAAATGGAAACCAACTCTTACACCTCTCAAATACATGTTCCAGAATATAGCACAAATCCACATAATGTCAGACAAAATCAAGATTAAGAAGACTTCATGTATTCATGTAAAGCATTCATTAATTTGGAATTGAGGTTTCCAATCATAGCCAAAGGAATTCTCACCCATTTCCTCTCTTTTACCTTTTTCATTACTACAATTAAGTCTTATTATGTGTTGTCACATTACCCAACTGTTAGTTATATAAATAAATTAACTGTTACCTTATCATGCTAATACCAAGCATGTTTCCTTGCAACTGTTCACACATGTCAGCACATGTTCCAAAGATCAAGACAACATATCTATTAATTTGAAATCAACATTTACCAAGACTAACAACCACTTCATAATCTACAATCAAATCATAGTCATAAATCATAATACTACCACTAGCACCCACTTGCACTCAATTACATATCATCTATCTTAGCACATAATGTGTTAGTACAACCATCTTAAACAAGATCATTCTTCATACAATTTTATAGAAACATACTTATATCATGAAATTGATGAGAGATTCAAAAAGCCTGTAAACATACCATGTTAGCTAAACCAAATAGATGACATAATCAAACTCATACCTTAATGTATCTGAGGGGAAGTTATTACATCATGATACATATAACATCAAGATCTTAACTACAATGACCATAATCGTCATGTGTATGACCACAATGCATATAAAAAAATTAACTACCATGCATGACTATCCAATGCATGTGCATATGACCACATTGATCAACTAACATCTAACATGCATGTAACTACAACCACAATAAAATGACAAGAACGTACTTAACCATAATGCTTATAACAACCATTAACCAACATACCTACATGCCAAACATGCAAACTTGTATGATGGTCTGATCTTACATCGAGGTCCAGTGTTGTAACCTTACTCTAACGATCTACATCTCTTACTCCATTTCATCCTACATATCAACATCATATCATAATAACAACAACATGATGACATAAGCATGCATCACAGACACATTGACAATCAAATATGTATACACATCAACCACATCTACCCTAAGTTCTAATGCTACAAGATATCTCTAATACCACACTATAACCATCCCTCCAACTTTTACTCAATTTCATTGGTCTTCCAAGGTAAACATGAGACAAAGAGTGGTTCCTACAAAACGACCTCAAACCGATAACTCCCAACACCCCTCAGGGATACAGGACACTCGTGGGCCAAAGTACCACCCTAGGTGATCAAACCTTAAGTTGAGGTTGTATTTATGAGAACTTAACCCCTAAAAACATGCATGACAAGGCATCCATGTGGTTATAAGCCTCACACTACAAGAAAAAAAAATCTTGGGTGTGGTTGTGACCCAACTTGCTCAATTTTGAGGTTGTGGTTCTGAGATCTAAGCCACAATTCCAGGCCAGCCTCTAGACGACTACCCAAAACTGCTCGAGGCTTGTCAAAGTGATAGATGGCATAATTTCAATTCTATTCATACAAAACTTATATAAGAACTTGAGCTAACCATGCCTAACCATGACAGTCATTTTGTCAAACATATGGTTAACATGTAAGTTATAGGTCATGAATGCATATCTCATGATAGGAGTGTAAAACTTATATGAGAATCACCAGAAAGGTCTAATTCCCTCTCATAATAGTTTCAATATCATTTTTTAGTCCATGAATTCATCATCCATTCATACATTCATCAAAACATGTCAAGAGTTGTAGACAATATACATCATATAACTTGCATATAAGCAAAAAATAACTAGCATAAAAACCAATAAATAACCAACATATGAACCATGGAAACTCAGTCATAATGTCACCATCATAAGCAATACATATGCTCATAGATCACAATAGAAAATATCTCATATTAACATATGAAAATGCCAACTAAGTCAAGGACTTCCACATACCACCTAACCACAGATTGGGCTGAACCAAATATGACTTTTATCCAATCACCCCCGCAACATAATTTAAGCATGAATGTGGGATCTCATTGAATAAGCCAAATAAAACCAAACTAGGGCTTCTATAGGCCAAACCACCACAACCCTCAAGTAGTGATTCCACCTCAAGGTCAAACATCACTAAGACCAACACGATCTATCTCTACACAAGTTATTGAGTTCTCCAGGAACTAGTAAGTCAATGCACAACCTTTCGTGGCTCTAGTGCATTTCTCCAAACCAACTCTAGGTACTAAAAAATCAACCCACCAAGGGATCTAGAGAGTTTGTTCCAACCTAGGCTCCAGGAAAAATAACTCTACTCATGTTTTTCTAGGGCTTCCAAAGCATTTATTCCAACCCACAACCATAAGGAATTATGAGCACCCACCAAAGAAACTATCAAGTGGAAAAACCCATGTTGAAGAATCTAGGGCACATGTAGTTAGTGAGATTCTTCTTGACTTGATAATTATTTGTGAGGCTTTTTAATTTTATTATTAGAAAAATATTCTCGTTGAAATTATTAGAGTGTTTGTTTCTTATTTCATCAAATAGCTATCAAAAACAAAGAGACAAGAAGACAAGATGTTGGTGTTCTTCCAAGGAAAAAACTTCTCCCTCTTGGAGAGGAAAACCATCACATAATTCTTCTTATAGAGATTCCAATAGACGAACACCAACACCATGACCCTTGACTATCTATGTCACTCCAAGACCAAGACACCAATCCTCTTCTTTGTCACTATTGAAATCTTCTTCATCACTGTTGCTTCACTAAGGTCACCATTAGAGTAGTACCATTGTTGCACCTTCATCTAGATGATTGCTTCCATTTTACTAAGATCATCACTATGTCAACTAGATCTTTATACCGGCCTTGTCTTAATCGAGATCAAAACAATGTTGAAAAATCTAGGGAAATTGGTATTAATGTGATTCTTCTATATTTGATAACATTTTGTGAAGTGGTTTGACAATTTATCTTAGCTTGATCTTCTTCTTATTATTAGTGTGTGTGTTTGCTTCATCAAAATGCTACCAAAACATAGAGACAAGAACACAAGATATTTAGCTTTCTTCATGGGCTAAATCCTCTCCCTCTTGGAGAGGAAAACCCTCACAAAATACTTCTTATAGATATTCTAATTGACGAACACCAAGACCTTCACCGTTGACCTATTATGCCACTCCAAGACCATGGTTCCAATCCTCTTCTTGTCACTGCTAATATCATCATCATTGCTCCACCATTGAGACCATCACTACTACACCATAGAGACCTTCATTACTGTTGCACTAGGACTACTCCTTCATTGAGATCTTCATCTCTACTGCACCAATGCTACATATTCATCGAGGTATTTGTTATAACAATGAGATCTTCATTATGAGGTACATATATGATATTTGAACTGAGTTTTTCCTCATGATTGCAACTATGCTGAGGTCGTGACTTACTTTCGATTATATGCCACATCGAGATCCTCCTCATGAGACGATAACTATGTAACTATGAGATAACATGGATAATCCACATCACACATGATTGTGTTAGGTATTCCGAAAAAGAGATCATGATGTCCATCCGAGAAACATAGGACTGTTGTCCTCATATGATATTCTGAGCCACTTAATTTATCTGAAATACTGTCCCACTGGATTTTATCCAATATGTCTGCTCCCTTGTACCTTGTACAAGATTTTAGAGGTTCGAGATACTATTATTCTGTAGTGGAAATTACAGTCTTGGTTCTTCTCCGAATCATGTCAAAAAAATGTGAGTTTCTGCACCTCCGAAGTTGCAGAGATCTGAAATTATCTTACTATAATTCTAAACTTTACACACCTATTTATAGTGGTTTGAACTTGTATTTGAGCCGACATGACCAAGTTAAGTGTTGTGTCATTTATATGAGACGACATGTAAGCTTTTAGTTGTTTAATTCATTTTTGCATACTGACATGATGTTATCTTCATCATTTTTCTTGTAGACTTCTTTATTGAAGAATGATGCTTGTCTTGGAGGGCTTCTTGACACTACTTAACCAATGCACATTAAATAAAAGCTCATAAAGAGATTTTTAACATAGTCTTGACTCTTTGACTTTCCTATACCTATGGAATGAGAAAGAAACCCACTCATATAATTATATAAAAATAATATATTTTTTTCTTGACAAGTACAAAGAGCAAAATTAGATTGAAAAATATCGAACCTAGTTACACTTTTATTCAACACTCCCTCTTAACTAGGGAGGTATTTACAACAGTACTTGGTTATTCTCAATCTGAATATTTTCTCATAAGAAGAATCAAATTGGTAATTCCATTTGTATAACATCATATCAATCAACATTGTCATAGTGGAAGGCCTTGACTAACAAATCCATTTCTCCATGAGACCATGAGCTACAATGCTGGTGATACCAATGATTTATAGACACATTCATCATTTTCTCTCAAGGTACATACCCACTCGGGTGTTCACTGAGTATGACCTTCTAGGACTATTCTTATCTTGTGTTCACAACCCTCAAAGAATATCAATCCTCTTGCTTACTCTTATCTTGGATGCCCTACATATCCTCAAAGAGTATAAGATGCCAGATGTTTACCCAATCTTCCCATTCTTTCTTCCTAAGTGAAGATAGGAGTGTTGTGTCTATCATGTGTTTACTTTTCCATTCATGGCCTTCATCCAGAATTATGGATGCTTGTCCCGGTCTAGTGCATGACACATGATATGGAAAAACATAATTGTCACTCCTTTGTAATCAGGGGTGATCTTAATTCAAACACCCTCTTGATCAGGGACCTATCAGAGCTCACTCTTATCTAGGGACTCTTCTATATATCAACAACTTTTACTTTGTGGGTCCTTCAATTGCTTGATCAAATTCTCTCATTGACGTCATGAAATTTAGTTGAGCTTCTTCCTTGTAGAGAAACAACCATCAATCACTTTTCTTTTTATTCCGTCATGTCAGTACTTTCTTCATGGAAAGTGGAATTCTTGGTGCATATCTAGAACCTTCTTAATATGGCTACTTCTTCCTCATCATGTTTCTTTCAGGAATTTCCATCCACCACATGAATGCTAGTTGTACTTGTACTTGCAACTCTTGTGCCAATAGCCATGCATGAACTCATCCAGATATTATTCAAGAAATAAAAACATAACATTAAATCAAATTGTACCTTTCGAGATGGCTCTTCATCATGAAATATTCCTATAGGTATCAAAATCCTGCATACATGTTGACAGATCTCCCAAAAATATCCATTGTCAAGGGTCTTCATATTTTTTAGACTTTCATCAGAGTCTTCATATCTTTCTAGGAGATTTCCTAGTCAAATATTCTTGGTATTTTGGGTGTTGATCGCGTTCATCATGGTTGCATATCTCACAATCTCTTCCTTCCTCATAGATTCCATTTCCAAGAGATTTCAAATATATTTTCTTAGTCAACTACCTTATACTTCATATGAGGACATATTATGTTGATTTCATCTAGTGTGACTTATGCCTTCCTGCATTGTTTCAGAGGAGAAAATCCTTTTTCTCTTGATCATGCTACTCAATATAGAAGTAATGATCCATGCTAACTACAACCATATGACATGACATCATAATACTAAATAAAAGCGTACATACCTCATTTTACCTTTAGGTCATCTAGGCTTCTTCCAACAACTTCCTTGTTTGAAAAGATCTTGAATCCCTTGATTTGCTTCACGTCATCACACCATCATCCCATGAATTCCACAAGTTGGAGTTATTGATGAAACACTTGCTTCCTCCTTAGATTATTGAACCCTCTGATGAGGATTCCACCAAAGAACTTTGAACATCTTTCATATCTCCATCTGGAAGATGTTTCCTTTTTACTTGATGTATGATGAGCCTTTTCTTGGATGATATATGTCTTTCATTCAATGTTCAATGAGATTCCCAAGAGCTATATCCTTCACGTTTGACTGCCATGGGTTTTTTCCATTTTGTCCTTCATGATTCCCATGGTGATATCACTAGCTCTTGCTTATAATGCTTCCATGATGCCATGATTCATCTTATTATCACAATCACAAGATCTAGGAGCTTATAATAGGACCTTTTTGTGAGGGATACTATCTTACTCATAGGAGAGATTTGTTACTCCCTCTTTCCTTTGCCATTTTCTTCAGCTTCGTCCATTATCCAATGATATGAGCTTCCAAAATATTTATATAGCATTGAATTTTAACTATAATTGAATTTATGAAGAAGAAAAAGATAATAAAATGTATTTTATAAAACTTGCATCATGGGTTTCATGAGCAAGAAGTTTTTATTATAGGTCAAAGACTTCTTCTTGATGTGTTTAGGGGTTTTTCATCTTGTCATAAATATAATTTAGAGTCATGTATATGAAGTGTTGCTACTTTTGTAAAATAAGTCAATGTAAAATATCTCCTAGAAGACAAGCACAATCATCCATATGTAGGTCTCAACATATGCAGAAAGAAGATTCATGTGAGCTCCAGTGGATATATTATATATCAGTTCATGTCGGCTCAAATAAATAGACACAACTTTTCGTTGGTATATGTTGGATCAAATATAAATGCCTAACTACTATATATAGGTGTATACCCTCGTTGTTTAGATAATATAGAGCACACATATCCTCTCAGATTTTTAGGTCAACTATAGGAGTTCTATTATTAGTTTTTTAAAATCTATCTCTAACACAAGAGCTTAGGTTTCAAATTTTATCTTTAATACATGAATCTCATATCATAATACAAAAATACAGTTCTGGGTATGTGCCAAATTTGAAAATTTGGAAGTTCTCCATGGTAGCTTGATGATGATATTCATGCTCGGCATACTCGGTGATTCTATTCAGTGCTTGCTTTACATGATGAGGCAGGTGATACATGGTGTTGTACAATGATGATAGAAGAATTAGTAAAGGATGGTTGTGTCTTGATATAGGAGAGGCTCCATGGTTCAAATGTAAATTTCAAGGTCAGTGTAATCATTTGTGAAGAATCTATAAGAAGATATTTGCGGGCTTTCCCCTCAAGAGGAGGGGTTTTTAGCCCTCGCTTGGAGCCTAACTATTGTGTCACTGCCTTATTGGGTTGATTGCTATTTTGATGTATCAAATATGACCAATAATAAGGAAAAAAGATAATGTTAAGTACATAAGTAGCAATAAATGAAATAGAATTTGAATTAAATGTTACCCTACTTAATTCTAAACATGTTGAAGAATCTAGGGAAAGTGGGATTAATGTGATTCTTCTATACTTGATAAAAATTTGTCAAGTGATTTTACAATTTATCTTAGCTTGATATTCTTCTTATTATTAGTGTATGTGTGTGTGTGTGTTTGCTTCATCAAACTTCTACCAAAAAAAGTGACAAGAACACAAGATGTTTGGCTTTCTGCTAGGGCTAAAACCTCTCCCTCTTGGAGAGGAAAACCCACACAAAATTATTCTTATAGAGATTCTAATTAACGAACACCAGGACCTTGACCCTTGACTTATTATGCCACTCCAAGACCAAGACACCAATCCTCTTCTTTTTCACTATATAGATCATCATCATTACTCTACCATTGAGGCCATCACTTCTTCACACCACAAATACCTTCATTAAACCTGCACCACAACTACACCTTCATTGAGATATTCATCACTGTCGCACAAATGCTACATCTTCACCGAGGTATTTTTTATAATGATGAGATCTTCATTTTAAGGTATATATATGATAGTTGAACTGAGTTTTCCATCATGATTTCAACTATGCCAAGGTCATGACTATGTTTAGCATATATGCCACATTGAGATCCTCGTCACGAGGCTATAACTATGTAACTATTAGATCATATGGATACTCCACATCACACATGACTATGTTAGGTATACTGAGACAGAGATCATGAGGTCCATCGGAGAAGCATATGACTAATGTCCTCATTTGATATTCTGAGCGACTTCTTTTATCTAAAATATTGTCCCACTTCACTTTATCCGAGATGTCTGCTCCCCTATACCTTGTCTGAGATTTCAGAGGTCCGAGATACTATTCTAATTTCTCCTACAGTGCGGATTATAGTCTTGGTTCTTCACCCAATCATCTCAAAAAAATGTGAGTTCCTGCACCTCCAAAGTTGAAAAGATATTTGAAATTTTGTGACTATAATTTGAACTTTACACACCTATTTGTAGTGGATTGACCCTGTATTTGACCCGACAAGACCAAGTGAACTATTGTGTAATTTATATGAGCTGACATATCATATTTTAGTTGTTTAATTCATTTTTTCATGCCGACATTATGTTCTCTTCATCGTTTTTCTTGTAGTCTTCTTTGTTGAAGAATGGTGCTTGTCTTGGAGGGCTTCTTGATATGAGGATGAGCCATGTACATTACGTAAATGCTAATAAAGAGATCTTTAACATAATCTTGGCTCTTTGACTTTCCTAGACCTATGGAATGAGCAAGAAACTCATTCATATAATTATATAGAAATAATATTTATTTTTCTTCACAAGTACAAAGATCAAAATTACATTGAAAAGTACCAAATGTAGTTACACTTTTCTTCAACAATCCCTCTTAACTAGGGAGGTATTTATATTGGTACTTGGTTATTCTCAATCTGAATAGTTTCTCATAAGAAGAATCGGATTGTTAATTCCATCTTTATAACATCATATCAATCAACATTGTCATATTGCAAGATCTTGACTAACAACTCCATCTCTCCACGATACCATAAGCTACAATGTTTGCGAGACCAATGATTTATAGACACCTTCATCATTGTCTCTCAAGGTACATACACACCTGGGTGTTCACTGAGTATGACCTTCTAGGTATATTCTTATATTGGGTTCCCATCCCTCAAAGAATATCGATCGTCTTGCCTACTCTTATCTTGGGTGCCCTACACATCCTCAAAGAGTATTGGATGTCAGATGTGTTAAAATTAGCAACCAGGGCAAAACTTCATGTGGGTCATCTTATTCATGGCTGATAACATTTTTATTAGATTCCTCCATCAAGAGGTGTAGGATTGATATAAATATCATCCGATTCCGATAAGTATTCCTACATATATGAATTTATTTTGATTATGGAATTATTATTAAGCCGACCTACAACTCATGTAGGCTCAGAAGCCCAACAGTTGCATCTATTCACCCACCAATGTTGTGTATAAATATAAGAGGACTTTTCCTCATTTGGAATCACTCATCTCATCACATATCTCTCTCTACTACGCATAAATGATTCTCTTCTCTACTGCGCTGAAATGGGTCTCTCTCACACATGTGAAGCCGGAAGCTATAGAATTTGAAGTTGCAACTATAGAAGTAAATATTGACTTGCGTGGCCAAGAAGATCTCCTCTTTGGAACTGCACTGTAGGTTCATCTTAACCTCCTTTAAAAGCCGCAACTTTTGGTGGTGGAATGAAGTCAATCCGACGAACGGTTTGCAAGATATCGACTGCCCTAGTTTGAAGGTGGAAACTGTTGAAACTGAAGCTGCAACTGCAGAAGTAAAGATTGACTTGCGTGGCATAGAAGATCTGCTCATCTGAACTACATTGTAGGTTCATCTGAACCTCCTCTGGAAGCCGAAACTTTTGGTGGTGGAATGAAGTCAATTCGACGGTCGGTTTGTGAGATATGGTCTGCCCTAGTTTGATAATGAAGCCGCTAATGCTGATGCTACTAGTCTAGGGTTTGCAACTGCTGATATGAATCAGATTTATTGTACTATTTCTCTCTACTGAATTATTGAAGATAAAAGAAGATTTGATCAAAGGGTTTCCCCACACATTGTGGGGTTTGTCCCTAGCTAGCTGCCACATCTTGTGTCTCTTGTCTTGGCTTGTTTTATGTCGATCATTTAATGTTTTATCTACACTTTACTTTATGTAGATGTGATTGCTAATCGGTGGAATATAATAAGAAAAAGAAGTAAACTGTTATAAGCATAGAACATACCATAACTTAACATGGTATCAGAGCTGAGGTGAAGACAAAGCCCGAGCAAGAGCAAGAGCAATCATCGAAGAGAATATTGGCAAGGCTATCCTAAAAGAACTATGGGGTACTCAACACTCTTTCCTACTGAAGACAAGCTCCGTGAGAAAGCTGACTATCACGGATGGAAGATGTCTATCGATCTAACCCTTGAGAATCAAGGAGTGTTGGATCATGTGAGAGGCAATATTGTTGAGCCTCCATCAAATGCATCCGTTGCTGCCTAGAACAAATGAAAAAATGGAGAAGTAGAAACAATAGAAGATCATCCGGGACTCTATCGACAAGCACTTGGTGGCCTACATCTCTGAACTGGACACCTCCAAGGAAATCTACAATAGACTGGTGAGTTTATTTAAATTTAATGATGCAAATCAAGTTTTGTTTCTTAGAAATAAGCTGAGGGAAATCAAGAAGGTTAAAGATGAAAGTATGCAAGCATACTTCTTAAGAATCACCGAGATCAAGAACACTCTCCTATCTATTGGGGAAACTATTACTGACAGAGAAATGGCACTCACAACTCTTGGAGGATTTCCATTTGAATAGTATGTGTTCTCGACTACTCTTTTGAACTATAATGTAATTCTTGGTTACGAGGAATTAATTTCTAGATGCATTCAAGAAGAAACAAGGGAAGAAGTGCAAGAAATGCCCATGCCTAAAGGTCCTCCTGCTCCCTTTTCTTCTCATGCAAAGAAAAGAAATAATTCCAGGACTAAATCAAAAGGAAAGGCTGGACCTAAGGCTAGAAGAAAATGACGATGTTACATTTGCGATAAAGCAAGTCACTATGTATGGGATCATGAGATCATGGACATAAAGGGCAACATGAGATCATGGACATATATGATAGCATGATGATGATGCACACTAGTTTGAGAAACATTATGATGGATAAAATCATGGACATGGGAAGCATGATGATAATCATGATTAGAGAAGCATGGTACAGTATGCAGTGGTGCAACTCGAAATCCCTATGATGGCAATCAAAGGAATGACAAATTCAACATCAAAGGTAATAGGAGAGCTGGGAATCAAGGAAGAGGACAAACATTCAAGAAGGCTAGAAATTCTAGGGTGTATTAAATGCACCTGACCTCAAAAGGAACCTAGTGTCCATCTTGGCAATGGAAGACAGAGGATACAAGGTAACCTTAAGCAATGGCAAGGTATGTATATGGAAAAATGATGTTAAAGATGCCTTTACTCTTGGGTTTAGTGTTGATTCATTATATCAGGTCGATGGAAGTCCGCTAGGTGTCATGTCTTGTGACACAACTCTTTAGTCTGAACTTTGGCATCGGAGGTTTGCCCACCCTCATTACAAAATTCTACCCGATGTAAGACACATGGTAACAGGGATTCCCGAATTCCAAGTAGATAAAGAAGGTGTATGTCCGGGATGTGCCAAAGGAAAGCTTAAAAGGGGACCATTCCCCTCAAGCCAAAGCAAGACCTCCGATATATTACAATTGGTTTACTCAGGCATACCTGCGGTTGGCATTAAGAGGAAGACTACTACACCACATACTCTTGAGCAGAATGGTGTGGTGGGAAAGAAGAACCACACGATGATGGAAGATGTCCGGTCCATGCTACATGATCAAAGACTTCCAAAGTTTCTATGGGTTGAAACTACAATCATCGCCGTATATGTACAAAATCGATGCCCTCATCAAGCATTGGGTTCCTAAAATCCTAAAGAAATGTTCACCACCGGTCAAAGGGAAGTCATGATTAGTCATGATGTCACCTTTGACAAAAATATGGCTCTCAGCAAGGTGGACAATCTGCTGACTTTGAGTAGCTCTCAAGAAGCTGACACTAGGGAACCGAAAGAAAAGGATGACGAATCAATGCCTGATGTAGAAGAACCCATGGATCTGATTGATCCTCATCCACATGAGCCTTCCTCTTCTAGAAAGAGGCCTTCATGGCTTAGGGGGATACTTGATGATGCTGAAGGACATGCTGCACGCTAAGGAACCTTCCATCAAAGTAAGAAACTTAACAGGTATCAGGGATACCTGACCATCATGAGCACGATCATACAAAATGAACCTTCATCATTCTCAGATGTCATCAAGCATTAACTATGGAAGGATGCTATGACCATAGAATATGAGTCTATTATGGAGGATGACGTCTGGGAAGTAGTTCCCAGACCCTGGACAAGACAATTGTTTCTTCAAAATGGCTTTAATGGATAAAGCATGCAGCAAATGGAAGTATGGAAAAGTATAAGGTTCATTTTTGTTGCTCATGGTTTATCCTAGAAGGGAGGTATAGACTATGATATTTGAACCTATTGCCAGATATACGACCATCCGCTTGATCATAGCCCTTTTGGCTTCACAAGGATGGAACCTACATCAGATGGATGTTAAGACCGCGTTCTTGCATGGTTCTATCAAAGAAGAGGTCTATGTGGAGCAACCTAAAGGATTTGAGATTTATGATTAAAAATCTCATGTATGCAGGTTGAAGAAGGCTCTCTATGGGCTGAAGCAAGCACCTCGAGCATGGTATGAGAGGATAGATAGCTACTTGATGAAGTTGGGATTCACTAGGAGTGAAGCTGATCCTAACCTTTACTTTAAGGTTGAAGACGACAAGCCTCTCATACGGGTGTTGTATGTGGATGACCTCTTTCTAACAGGCGCAAACCCTCTCATTCACAAATGTAAGAGGGATATGGCTTCTGAATTTGAAATGAAGGACCAAGGACTTGAAGTGTGGCAGAAGCCAAGGGAAATTTTCCTATCTCAAGGAAAATATGTGGTAAATATATTGGAAAGATTCGATATGATGGACTGCAAGCCTATGACTACCTCGAGGATCTTAACTTTTAGAAGTTATATGGTAGTGATGTCAGACCAAACTTTGGAAATTCCTCTGAGTTTCAAAAACTCATTTGCATTGATGTTCTTGGTGAACCTCTGTCCGAACATATGTTTTACAGTTAGCATTGTGAGCTCATATTTGGTTGAGCCTCACTGGATTGATGCCAGGAATCTTCTGAGATGTCTTCAGGACACAATCTCTCGTGGATTAAGATACACTGCCGGAGATGTGAGACTACTTGGATATACTGATGTTGATTGGGTAGGTAGTGTGGTGGACCGTAAGAGCACTTTCGGGTACTGTTTCACCTTGGGATCTGCTTCGATATCCTGGATGAGCAGGAAACATAAGTCGGTGGCTTTGAGCACCGCCGAAGCAAGATATATTGTTGCTAGCATAACCTCGTGTGAGGCAGTCTGGTTGCGAAAGCTCTTCAGTGAGCTATTTAGATTTACATTGGATACCACTGTGATTCTTTGTAACAACCAGAGGTGGGATTCGATTATTGAGGAATCCCGTATTCGTCAATTGCTCTAGTAGATAGACATCATCTGGGATATGGTAAGTCGATGAGCAAGGAAGCTCCATCACATTAAGATGATGTACAAGTTGATACACCTTGTTAAAATCCAGAGGAAAGATCTAATCTGTGATTTTCCCAACGAACTTGGAGTCGGCAAGAAACCCTTGTACAAGGGTCCTGCATGTTTCATACATTGAGCTTTAGGAGCTCTGAGGGCTTGCGGTTCCTACTCAAACAACATATGACCACAGGGTGACTCACCCGCCTGGTGTTGCACACTGGAACAAGATGATTCGCTGTCTTGTGGGACAAGATGATTCTCTCTCTTGTGGAATAGGATGATTCGCTCTCCTATCTAGCAAGATGATTAGTTCTCCTGTGAGGCCTGGTTTGATGTGTTCTCCATGGCAGCCTGGATTGATGTGTTCTCCACGGCGATTGTAGCAGGATTGATGTGTTCTCTTGTGAGGACAGGATTGATTAGTTCTCTTGTCGAGGCATCTTACCCATGCAGTCTAGGACTCATGGGAAGTACCTCTCATCTGATCAATGAGCAGGGAAATGAATTTAGGGACCATAGTAGTACCGATGGATGCATTGTTGTATCTACTGTACTCCCTATGCTAGGATGACATCCATTGATCTAGGATCAATGATACTGGTCTGGGACCAGTGGTAGGAGTTGTACCATACTATGACGCTGACTTCGGGTCAGTTGAGACTAGTCTAGGACCAGTGGTACATACTCCGAGACTGACTTCGTGTCAGTGCAGTACTGGTCTAGGACCAGTGAGAGTGGTACATACTATGACGCTGACTTCGGGTCAGTTGAGACTGGTCTGCGACTAGTGGTACACTCTCTATGACTGCGATACTTGTATGGGACCAGTGGTAGGAGTTGTACCATACTATGACACTAACTTCGGGTTGGTTGAGACTGGTCTGGGACCAGTGGTACATACTCCGAGACTGACTTCTTGTCAGTGCAGTACTGGTCTAGGACCAGTGAGAGTGGTACATACTATGATGCTGACTTTGGGTCGGTTGAGACTGGTCTGGGACTAGGGGTACACTCTCTGAGACTGCGATACTGGTATAGGACCAGTGGTAGGAGTGGTACTTACTATGAAGCTGACTTTGCGTCAGCTGAGACTGGTCTGGGACTAGTGGTACGGACTCTGAGACTGACTTTGAGTCAGTGGAGGATGATACTGATCTAGGACCAGTGGAGTTGTACTCACTATGACGCTGAGTTCGGGTTGGTTGAGACTGGTCTGGGACCAATGGTACATACTCTGAGACTAACTTTGAGTCAGTATGATACATCCTCGATCATTTCTTCTTCTTCATAAATCGGACAAAAGCAGATCAGAACAAAACAATGCAAGAGTAGAGCAGAACAAAGCAAACAGTATAGATCAGTCCAGGGCAGAACAAGACAAATCAGAACAGGCAGAATAGAGTAGAGCAGGGCAAGGGTCAGGCTGTACAGGGCAGTGCATTTGATGGATGAATAGTAACGACCGATAGACAGATTGCAGATGAAGTTCTCCATGGTTGAGAGGGAGTGTTAAAATTGGCAACCAGGGAAAAACTTCATGTGGGTCATCTTATTCATGGCTTATAATATTTTTATTAGATTCCTCTCGTCGACAGGTGTAGGATTGATATAAAGATCATCCGATTCCGATAAGTATTCATGGAGATATGAATCTATTTTGATTATGGAATTATTATCAAGCCGACCTAGAACTCATGTAGGCTCAGAAGCCCAACAGTCGCATCTATTCACCTACCAACGTTGTGTATAAATATAAGAGGAATTTTCCTCATTTGGACTCACTCATCTCATCACATCTCTCTCTCTCTCTACTACGCAGAAATGAGTCTCTTCTCTACTGCGCTGAAATGGGTCTCTCTCTCACACATGTGAAGCCGGAAGCTATAGAATTTGAAGCTGCAACTGCAGAAGTAAAGATTGACTTGCGTGGCCTATAATATCTCCTCTTTGGAATTGCGCTATAGGTTCATCTGAACCTCCTTTGAAAGCCGCAACTTTTGGTGGTGTAATGAAGTCAATCCAATCAACGGTTTGCAAGATATCGACTGCCCTAGTTTGAAGCCGGAAACTGCTGAAACTGAAGCTGCAACTGCAGAAGTAAAGATTGACTTGCGTGGCCTAGAAGATCTCCTCATCTGAACTGCACTGTAGGTTCATCTGAACCTCCTCTGGAAGCTGAAACTTTTGGTGGTGGAATGAAGTCAATCCGACAGTCGGTTTGTGAGATATGGTCTACCCTAGTTTGATAATGAAGCCGCTAATGCTGATGTTGCTGATCTAGGGTTTGTTGCTGCTGATATGAATCAGATTTATTGTACTATTTCTCTCTGCTGAGTTATTGAAGATAAAAGAAGATTTGATCAAAAGGTTTCCCCACACATTGTGGGGTTTGTCCCTGGCTAGCCACCACATCTTGTGTCTCTTGCCTTGGCTTGTTTTCTGTCGATCGTTTAATGTTCTATCTACACTTTACTTTATGTACATGTGATTGCTAATCGGTGGAATATAATAAGAAAAAGAACTAAACTATTATAAGCATAGAACATACCATAACTTAACAAGATTATTACCCAATCCTTCCATTTTTTCTTCCCAAGTGAATTTAAGAATGTTGTGTCTATCATGTGTTTACATTTCCATTTGTGGCCTTCATCTAGACCCATGGTTGTTAGTCCTGGTGTAGTGCATGACACATGACATGGAAAAACACAATTGTCACTCCTTTGTAATGAGGGGTGATCTTAATTCAAAATCCCTCTTGGTTAGGGACCTATCAGAGCTCCCTCTTAGCTAGCGACTCTTCTATATATCAACAACTTTTTCTTTTTAGGTCCTTTAGTTCCTTGATCAACTTCTCTCCTTGATGTCATGAAATTTAGTTAATCTTCTTCGTTGTAGGGCAACAAATATCGATCACTTTCCTTCTTATTCCGTCATGTCATTCCTTTATTCGTGGAAAGTGGCCTTCTTGGTACATAAGTGGAGCCTTATTCATATGGATACTTCTTCTTCATCATGTTTCTTTCAGGAATTTCCATCCACCACATGAATGTTAGTTGTACTTGTACTTACAAATCTTATGCCAGTAGCCCTGCATGAACCCATCCAGATATTATTCAAGAAATCAAAACATAATACTAAATTAAATTTTACCTTTCGATATGGCTCTTTGTGATGACATCTTCCTGTAGGTATCAACATCTTGCATACATGTGACAAATCTCCAAAAGACCTTTTTCAAGGGACATTCATCAGAGCCTTCATATCTTTCTAGGAGATTTACTAATTAAATCTTCTTGGTCTTTTGGATGTTGATCACCTTCATCATGGTTGTTTAACTTACAATCTCTTCTTTCCTCACACATTCAATTTCCAGGAGATTTCAAATACAGTTTCTTAGTCAACTACCTCATACTTCATATGAGGACATATTATATTGATTTCATCTAGTGTGACTTATGCTTTCTTGCATTATTTCAGAGGACTAAATACAAGCATACATACCTCATTTTACCTTTAGGTCATCTAGGCTTCTTCCAACAACTTCTGTGTTTGAGAAGGTCTTCAATCCCTTGATCTGCTTCATGTCATCACACCATCATCCCATGAATTCTATAAGTTGGAGTTCCCGATGAAACACTTGGTTCCCTTCTATATTAGTGAACCCTCTCAAAGAGGATTCCATCAGAGAACTTTGAGGATATTGCATATCCCCATCTGGGAGATGTTTCCTTTTTTCCGTGATGTATGATGAGCCTTGTCTTGGATGACATATGTCTTTCCTTCAATGTTCAATGAGATTCCAAAGATTTATATCCTTCACGTTTGACTGCCATGGGTTTTTTACATTTTGTCCTTCATGATTCCCATGGTGATGTCATGAGCTATTGCTTCTAATGCTTATATGATTCCATGATGCATCTTATTATCATAATCAAAAGATCTAGGAGCTTATGACAGGACTTTTTTGTGAGGGATACTATATTAATCATAAGAGAGTTTTGTTACTCCCTCTTTCCTTCACCCTTTTATTTAGCTTCCTCCATTATCCAGTGATATGAGCTTCCAAAATCTTTCTATAGCATTGAATCTTAACTATACTTGAATTTGTGAAGAAAAAGATAATAAAATGTATTCTGTAAAACTTGCATCATGGGTTTCATGAGCAAGAAGTTTTTATTACAAGTCAAAGACTTCTTCTTGATGTCTTTAGGGGTTTTTTATCTTGTCATAAATATAATTTAGAGTCATGTATATGAAGTGTTGTTATAGTTGTAAAAGAATTCAATGTAAAATATCTCCTAGAAGTCAAGCACAGTTATCCATAAGTCAGCCTCAACGTATGCATAAAGAAGCTTCATGTTGGCTCCAATGAATATATATATATATGGCAGTTCATGTCAGCTCAAATAAATAGACACAACTGTTCATTCGTATATTTCGGCTCAAATATAGATGGCTAACTACTATATATAGGCATATACCCTCGCTATCTAGAGAAGACAAAGCACACATATCTTATGAGATTTTCAGGTCAACTACAGGAGCTTGACCATTAGTTTTTTGGACTATATCTCTAATACAGAAGCTCAAGTTTTAGAATGTATCTTTAATACAAGAAGCTCAGATCATAACGTAGAGAGACATAGTTTCATATCACACTAAGGTTTCAGATCATAATGCAGAGAGAATTTTTTTCATATCACACTAAGATTTCATATCATAATGTAGAAACATAGTTCTGGGTATGTGCCATAGTGTGACAATTCATAAGTCCTCCATAGTAGTTCGATGATGACGATCATGCTTAGTCTACTCAGTGATGATATTCAGTGTCTGCTTTAAATGATGAGGTTGGTGATACATGGTGTTGCACAGTGATGATAGAAGAATCAGTGAAGGATGACTATGTCTTGATCTAGGAGAGGCTTTATGGGTCAAATGTAACTATGAAGGTCAGTGTACTCATTTGCGAAGAATCTATAAGAAAATATTTATAGTTTTTCCCCTCAAGAGGAGGGGTTTTTAGCCCTAGCTTGGAGCCTAACTATTATTTCATTGTCTTATTAGTTTGATTGATATTTTGATGTATACAACATGAAAAATAATAAGGAACAAAGATAATGTTAAGAAGTACACAAGAAGTAATCGATGAAAGAGAATTTGAGTTAAACGTTACCCTACCTAATTCTCATTGAAGGAGATCATTCAAGAAAGCATCAAGGTGAAGATTTCATCTTCACATGACTAGTATCCTTTTATTCTATATTCAAGTTTTGTTAAAGGAATTCACGATTGTGAGGACATGTATGAATTTTATGGGCTATCAAGATTCCTTGCATGAAGAAGGAGAATAGACGTAGTCCTCTAAGTAGCTAAAGTCATCAAAAGGTCTCCTCTGAATTTATAAAAAGGGATATTTATGAAAGATTCCATCACATAGTAAAAATTGGAGACATCAAAGTGATGTACATGATAAACACATTCTGGTGGGTGTTTCTTTTAATAATTATGCCTATTGGTTTTTCATAATTTTAATATTTTGTTAAGTAAATATGCCTATTGCTATTTCTGTTTTAAAATTTTAAAATGAAGTGGATTAGGATTTAATTTTTAAATAATATTTTTATTTTTTGATATTTTTATAGTGAAAAAATGAGATAAAAAAATGTTATAAAAATAAATATTCTGGATATTTGAAATGTTATAAAAATAAATATTTTGGGTATTTGAAATTGATAAATTATGGTATTGGAATTATGGTTACCGTGTTTAATCTTTACTTTTTAAGTTAGAGGCTCATTTTATAGTAGGATGATGTGTAATTTATTTTTGACTTATTGAGTTTAGAGACTCATTTTATAGCAAGATGATGTGTCATTTCTCTAGTTCTTAATCTTAACATTTGTCCCTGAAAAAATAATATATATATTTCTTTAAATTTAAAGAAACATTTTATACAACTTCAATAATGCCGCTAGCATTATAATGATAGATTCACTGTTGATATTATAATATTTCATTATTATTCTCAATCATAAATAAAATACTTTAAGGGAAGCTAAATTGGCAATGGTCATGTTATAAAGTATTAGCAAACTATGAGATTGAAAGTTCAAAACCTCAATTAGTTAAACCAAAAAAGTTATAAAATATTTTAATATTCATGTGAAGAAACACAATTTTATATCATTTAAATACATGCAATTATATATATATATATCTATATCACCTTTTAATATGTGAGGAAGATATCAAAAACTAAATAAATAATGTTAGACACAATAAAATACTTAAAAGAAACAAATAAGTGAAAGTAAAATTATTCAATTTCTTTAGGAAGATGTGTAGTTCATTTAATTTTTAATATTAAATTAATATGTGGCATTTAAACAATGTTATTATTAATAATAAAATTTCATTTAGGTAACGAATAAATTATTTCAATATAAAGTTAACTAATGTTGATGTGTATTTAAAAATATATTAATATTAAACAGATCATTGTAATGTTAACATTATGGCTCGAATTCCTACTGAATTTCTATTAATACAAAAAGGGTATTACATGATCGTCCAGCATTCCATACAATATGACTCACAAAATTAGGGGAATGAAAGAGTCATCCCCAAAATAATAGCTAATAGTAACTCAGTTAAGATATATTGACTGCCATAATTGATAGACATTCCCTAGTTAAAACGTTTATTGGGGTTACATTAGAACAAAAAGCATGCCGAGAAAAAATAATTATACTGCACGAATACAACACTTGAAAACATACTAAGAATAATAGTTGAAACAATGAGAACATTCATAACCCAACCAAGAGGTGTAGTGTTGTCAACTTCCAAGGATCGTGCACTGCATGCCAAAATAGTGATAAACACAAACAAATATGCCAAGAGAGAAATCCTCCAGTAACCTTTTCTTTTATTGCTACGCATTGGTTGGTCATGCACCTCGAAGCAACACACAACCCACCATGACCAAACACAAATGTACCCACCAGAATACAACTCCACACAACTAAGTGCTATTATAGACACATATAATTGCCATTGTGGGAGCACAATAGAGAACCCACGAATATCATAGCTAAGGAGAAGCATACTGCCAACCCAAAAAGAAGTGTACATGAAGAAAAATTGAAACTTCGTACACCATATTGCATCAATAACTTGAATGTCCAAATAAAATCTTTTATAGTGTTGGTACAAAAATATCTAAATGTTAGCTAATAACATAGTAATTGAAAATCTAATCCTAGTCAGAGGAGATAATGGTCAGGTCTTGAACACTGCTCATAAGAGCATTAGTTGGATCCCCAAGAGGGTCAGTCAAGTCACCAGAGGCAGAATAAGATACTAGAAAATTCTCCACCCTCGAGAATCTAGAATCCATGTTATTGAGGCAGAAATAGATATTATGTAGCATTTGATTGACATATTCTAACCCATAAAATAAACTATATTATTTAACCTATTTATCTTTAAAATCAAATGAAGGCATGTATCCACATGTTGATGAAAATCTAAAGAGTAAAATAAAGATATCCTCTTCTTTCTAAATATACTAGGTTCCAAGACCCTTTTCATATTTTCCACTAACCTCTAAAGCTCAAAATTTGGATGGTAGGGTCTGTCATCAGTTTCCATTGTGTCTAGTAGAATAATATCCATCCCAACCTCAAGAAAAACAATGTCAAAGAAAGTTCCCAGATAATCGAATGAAAAATGCATGGTTCTCTTAACCCAAAATTTTCCCAAGCCACCCCTCTTACTCATCATACGCTCACGAGGGGACATAATGAATATGACTAAAAAATTTATAAGACATGAATGCAATCCTCATTTAGCAAAAGAAAAATTTGGAAAAACAACAATCCCTTGCAATGTTGGCATCAAAACCAATAAATCATCCCCCGAACACCACAGTATAGGACCGAACTTGAAAAAGTAACCTAACTGAGGGCATACCAATAACATAGAGCACAAAATATCCAGGGAAAAATTGAATAGAGAGGGAACCCAGTACACAAAGACACAAGAGGATAACTCACAACACTGAGCAACTCACACAATTTTGTAGCTAACCAAGATAACAATGGGTCTCCAAACATATAATGCGAGACAAAAGATACCCAAAGGAGAAATGAAATAACATCAAACAAATCCAACATCTAGACACCACTACCCCAAAATTGAAATAGAATTTAATTATTAATGAAATTGAAGAAGGCTACACACCAACCAAAACCCCATAACACACATTAGAAATGTAGAAAATTTACGTACCAAGCACTAACCTCACTAGTTAAAAACACAAGCTAAAATAAACCCGAAAAACAACAACTAGAGATGATGGCTAGAGTGTAGGACGAAATACCTCTCTGTAACTAAGCATCTCTTCTAGGCTACACCAAGAGAGCAACTGAAATAGAAAGAATCAGCCTCACCCATATGCAAATTAGTCACACCAATCAACAGAACCAAACTATAGCAAGGGGAGGTAGACTAGGACACCACCTCACCTCCTTTCCCACGAGTAACATACATCTGCTACCCCAGAGGATTAAACCAACATTTAAAATCCTTGATGTCATATTACATCACCAACGTCATTATATAACCATTTTCCATGCCATAGCGAGAAAAGAGACACTTGGAGAGAGGGTGCTTCTTACAAGGAGACCACATTAATACTCAATCTAACTCCCCCATCAAGGGATTTTAATTACCATGTTAAATAAAAGATTACAATGTCAATTATGTATATATTTTATATGGATTTAAAATCAAAAGTCTTTATGTATTATTTAAATAAATTGTCAAAAAAATATTATGGTTAACACGTCTTAAGTATTTCTCCTATTTTATATATAGGCCTATTTTAGTCAATTTTGTAAATGTAACAAAGATTTGTTGGATTTTCTTGTTTAACTTATATAGTCTATACAATCTAAGTGTCTAAGATAATTTTCAAGGTATCCATTTATATGTTCGAAAATTCTCTCTCTCTCTCCCTTTTTCAACTGCACTCTAAAATAGGGTTGCACCTCAAGTTATTTGATCCCTCACAACACTTGTTAGATCCATGGTTAAGATGGATCTAAGATGGATCTATACTATTGAATAAATTCTAATATTTATATTTCTAGTTATAGTAATAATTTTTAATTGATGTCACATGGTTTTGATTTGTATATCTTAATGATTTTCACCTTTGTATAGTATATATTTTGCTCACAATGAAATATATATCAAGAAAAAGGTTGTTTGTTATAACATGTGACACACTAAAAAAAATTCACAATTAAACAAAATTAGGACACACGTTAATTTTCATAATATGTGACTTCCTTATAAAATTTTCTCCTATAGGATGCAATGCATTGATGTGAGTTTGTGAATCTGTTGGCATTATGATTCAAGTGTTGTCCTTGATGGCAACTCACTCAGAGGTTGGTACAGGTGCTCAGAGACTGGTACAGGTGATGGCAACTTATCTAGTGGACAAATCTCAGTACAGCAGGACAAGAAAGAGATATACGCAGGTTCAGCAAGGAGAATCAGCGTGTACACGCAGGTTGGCTTTAGTAAAAGCACGTACATGTGAAAACGTACCTTTGGTCAGTGGCAGTTAGTCCTTGGAAGTTGTGCCTATGGTTTTGGACCATGGCGTCTCGACGGACGTGTTGATCCCTAGTTTTGAGGTTGATGGTATTGTGTTACTATGGTTTTGGCTCTTGGTATTGAGCAAGGCCTAAGGCTATATAAGGAGAAGATCACTAGGCCAAAGTGTGCAAGAGTGTGCAAGTGTGAGTGATGAAGATCGGAGAAAGTGTGTGATCCAAGTGTTGGTTATGGGTTGGTGATCTGAACCAAGGTTTCACCCATGTGGAGGATGATGAATGATGGAACGAGATCTCAAGGCTTGGAATGATTATCTTCATATGGTTTGACTCTGGATAGACTAGATCTACTGACGCATGTTTATTATTATGATCTGGGTATGCTTTGATGTCTGATATAGCTGCAGAGTTTTAAGGTTGAATTTATAGATCTGTACGCGAGTTGGTTTTGGTAAAAGAGCGTATACACGCAGGTTGGGGTCATCCAAGTAGCGTATACAATGTGAAGTATGATATTTGAATATGGAGCTGGATCTGGTTGTTGCTATGATTGTCTGGTTATTGTTGACAGGGTTACAGTGATTCAGAATTGGGTGTTTCAGTGATTGATGATGCAGGTTGTACTACAATGATGATTGTCTTATGGATCCAGTATGAAAATGTATGAAACGTGGTCCCGGGAAGATCGTAGGCCGGCACCTACGTACTGGTAAACATATCAGCCAGTACAAGAGCCAAGGGGGTTGTAGCTCCCTTCCAGGAGCAGCTGGAAAACGAGTGAAGGTTGTAGCTTTCTGTAGGGTTGGCACCTACGTACTAGTAAATGGATCGGCTAGTACAAGAGCTAAGAGGGTTGTAGCCCTCTGCAGGTTGTAGCCTGCGTGCTGGTAAAGGACTGCACCAGTACATTGTAAAAGAAGTTCTCATTAAAGAAGAAAGAGACAAATTGCAGCAGTATTATTTCCAACAGAATCAAGATGTGACATATCACAGGGAAAATTTTCTTGTCATTTTTTTGTTTCACATCGAAGATATTTTTGTGATAATGTGACTTAATGTTCTAATTTCTTTCCAAAAATTTATGTGGCATTTTAATGTACAAAATATCATCTTATTTTTCTCATCACATTTTGTATCGACACAAATTATTCTATCATGTGACATTGTACATCACTAGAAGTTTTTCCTTGGAAATAAAGGAAGATGTAGAAAACTTCAAAATTTTCCTAAAAGCTCTTCTTTCCTTGTATATAAAGGAAAAGTTGGAAAATTTTCTCCAAAATTTAAACTATTCTATCACATTACCCAAAAGTTTCATCTTGTGCCATATCACACTTAAGGATTATTTCTACAAAATGATATATCTCAGAATTTGTTTAGTCACACAACACAAAAGTTATATCCTTCATGAAATATCACATCTCTCCAAGCAATAACAATGTTTCCTCCCATGTGGTATTTTTCATGGATAATATTTTGACTTGTGAAGAAATATGTATCTCAAGGATTGTGTAATCACCCCACCTCCCATATTTACACAATATCATTGGCCTAGTAGGGTAAACATGAGACAAAGAGTTACTATGACATGACCCAACCTTCAAGCTCCATTTAAGGAAGTGAGGCCTACAAAATGACCTCAAAATGAAAACTCACAATATGCGTTAGGGCTAAAGGACACTCAGGGGCCAACGAACCCCCAAGTGACCAAACACTGAGATGGGGCTATATTTATCACAACTTAACACCCAACTGCATGCATGAAAAGGTCTCCACATGTTTATAGGCCTTCAAACACATGCATAACATTTCCTGAGTGCGGTTGTGACCTAACTTACCTAGTTCAAAGAGTGCAGTCCCGAGATCTGAGCCACAATTCCAGGCTAGCCTCTAGACCATTGCCTGGAATTTCCTGAGACTTCTCAGATTAATAGATGACATAATGACAATGTTATTTATACAAAAATTTAAAAATGGGTTGACCTAACCAAGCCTAATATTTATAGTCATTTCGTCAAACATATGGGAAACATGTAAGCTACAAGTCATGAATAATATCTAGTCATAGGAGTATAAAACTTGTAAGAGAATGACCAAGAAGGTCTACTGTGCTCTCACAATACCTGAAATAACATTTTTATTCCATGCATTCATCAACCATTCATACATTCATCACAACATGTCAAGATCCATAAACAATATACATCATATAACCATCCTATAACCATGAAACAACCAACACAGAATCCAACATATAAACCATGGAAAAATAGACATAATGTCACCATAATAATCAACACATATGCTCATAGGTCACAATAGAAAATATTTCTTATTAACATATAAAAATGCGAACCAAGTTAGGAACTTCCACGTACCACCCAACCATATATTGGGTTGAACCAAATATTTCCTTTAGCCAGTCACCCCCACACTATATTCTAAGCATGAATGTGTGACCTCATGGAATAAACCAAAAAAAAAAAACCAAGGCTTCTAGGGGCCAAACTACCTCAAACCTCAACCAATGATCCCACCTCACAGTCAGACATCATTAACATCAACAAGATCGTTCTCTACCCAAGTTGTCTTGGGTTGCAGGAACTAGTAACTCAACCCATAGCCTTTCAGGGCTTTAGGGAAATTTTCCAACCATGATCCAGGGACTACTAACTTAACCCACTAAGGGCTCCATAGCATTTGTCCCAACTTTTGGCTCTAGGAATAGTAACTCAACCCAAGTTGTTCCAAGGCTTCTAAAGCGTTTTTTCCAACCCACAACTATAATGAATTATGAGCACCAACCAAAAAAAAATCAAATGAAAAAACCCACAACACCATGGCTATCCAGGAAATTGCAAGGAAAGGATAAAGCCATCATCAATCCATGAAATCCTCCATGCCAATGACAACACATAAGCATAAAATCACATGCATATACCATGCATCCAAAAATCTGCAAGGAAATCATGCATGCAACCTGTTACTTGCAAATCAATCTGTTTGTAGATACTAATCCACCTATTTCCTTGCGCTTGCCTATTTTCCTTTTCCTTCCTTCTCCAAATCCAATGTATTCCAAAATGCTCTGAGAATGGTCCAATAATACTCTAGGTGCATAAGAGTATGAGAGAATGAGAGAATATAAGGGAGCTCCCAAACTGAACTGACAAAAGTCTGGGAACTGATCCTTAGAAGCCTTTTATCATTCATGCCTCTATTTTCTTCATTTTCATTCAGTTTACCTCTCATGCAAATTTGTGTCTCTTCACCTTCCTTTTATCCTATTTTCCTTTATTTCCATAATTAAAAGCCAATTATTTCAATTTTGCCTTTTCCAAATTCCTTAGCCATTAATAAAACAAACATGATACCCACTAGTATGTTTTTGCCACCATTCAACTTGGAATTAGTGTCTTGTGGCCTTGTTCTTATATTTTTTACATGGAAAATCTACTAGGGGTTGTTACAAACCCCTTCCCCTTGGGGGAACATTGTCCTCGGTGTTAAATGAAACATATTATCAACAAACTACTTAAAAAAAAATACTGCCTATGCAGCTTCATAACACAACTCCTTGCAATATTTACAACATACCAACCATGGAAAACATAATAACGATATCATTTATTAGAGCTTCATAAGACAACTCATTACAGTATTTACAATAACAACCACATATATACTCATGCAAATTATCTTCAATCAACAAATAATCATACTATCTATGGATCTTTATAACCACGACGTGATAAAATATTTACAACAATATGCAAATATATATATATGCTCATTTTCTCTAACCATCATATAAAAGGATACAATGCCCTCATCAACAACATGGGAATCCATATGCTCGCACCTCCACTCTCAAAAGTAGTTCTAGGATTCACCTCCTTCCTAGAAGTCCAAAATCCTCTACCAAAGTCAAACTTGTATCCTATTTCTAGCGCGATGATCCTTGCGCTACCTGTCTGTTGTGACCACCAACAACCCCCCTCCTTCTTTAGTATTAGCAATAACGCTAAAGAAGTGGGGACCCTTAGTAATAAAAATCCAAAAAGATTTTTGTAAAGTTGTTGTATTTATACTCCTAAAAATTGCATCGCACGAAGAAGAGTCAAGCATTCCTTTATGAGCACCTTAAAACAACTGCGAAGAAGCGGCGTGAAATTCATCACATCGCATACGTTGAGAAGCGCCCATAAATGACTAATATTAAGAAAATCTCCGATGACTGATATGTGATATCGCATATCGCAACGTCGCCTAAGCAGCACACGAATAACTTGACGAATTGCTACGATATCTGCGATCTGCGATGCCGCGATCTACGATGTCGCAATACTGTGATAACTACGATCTGCGAGTCGCAGAAATCACCCATCGCAAATTTTCCTCAGCCCAGCACCGAAGGAAATCTTTTTCTAAACCAAAAATTGAGCGTGCGGCTTAAATAAAATTAATGAATGTACATCAAGGTATTCATGAAGGACAGTTTTGTGTTTTTCAAAGAGTCAGTTCATTGTGGGTGTCATGATTTTACACATTCATAGAACATGAAGTTTTCATGTCAAAATTTATTATCATTACTTTGCGTGAACTGCAAACAATGTAAACTTTGAAACGGGAACTGATATTGTTACCTGTTTCGTAGAGATAGCTAAAAAGTGACCTGATTTTGAAAATGGGTGATGCAGAACGCACATGTTTTTTCTAGAGCATAGTTTTTGGCACTTTAGTTTTTTTTATGTACATCACGTTTTAGAATGGTAGTGATTTTCATACTGATTTTAAAAAGTGAGCATTTTGCATCACACTCCTTTTTTAAAAGCCCTGTTTTTTGGCTTTAAATTTTTTAATGTATAAAATGTAAATAATTATTTAGTAAATTTGATAATTTTTGAAGTGGTCATTTTCTTCACATTTTCTTGTTTTTTATTATAATTTAAAAAAAAAATATTCGTGAGGTTTTTACTGTTTTGCATTTTTAAATTAGAAGGTCGATATTTAGACTTTTCGATATTCTACATATTTATACATCCTTAATTAAATTTTCAATCAACACGAAATAATTGTTTCTAAAAAACAATATTTTTTAACAATGGACATAAAAATAACCATTTTTAACATAAATATAACTAAAAAACTATACGTTTTGATAATTTTTTGTTAGAATTGACATGTCAAAATCACAATTTTTATACGATAATTTTAACTAAAAATGGTTAAATAATAGCTTTTTCTATGAATTTCATGTCAAAAAAATAATAAAAATCACTTTTTTTTTTTCAAAAAATAATGATTAACTTAAAAATCAATGCAAAAATCACATATTACCAATATTGAACGTATAACAACCATAATTGAGTGTTTATTCTTCTCATAAAATGTCAAAGTCAAAACATTGCAAAGCTTGATTTACAAGCATAACTTAAATTTAATCAACAATGTCACGTTATCCAAACTCTTCGTCCTCTAGAGTTTCATCATTGTCCTCTTCCACAATATTTTCTATTTCATTTTGCTCATTTTCCTCTTCTAATGGGTCTTTGATGTCTGCGAAACTCCCAATGTATGTCTTTCCAAACATTCCATGTAATGGTGGTTGGGGTTCCTTTGCCTTTTTTGCCACATGTGATTCACTAAAGTCCCCTTTCTTCAACCCAATTTCTTGCATTGCATCTAGAAGAAATTGAAGAGCATTAATTCTTTGCTGAATGAAATTGCACTGTACTGGATCTTTTTCAATTGCAATGCAATTTCTTCTTTTTTGAAGGCAACATGCTAGTGTTGTACCTAATTTTCAAGCACAAAAGAAATAATGAACTAAATTAGTACAATGACATATTAATTAAAAAAATAACATATTTAAATTCAATTCCATATAATAAAACTTACCTGAGCCAGAAAATAAATCCAAAACCCAATCTCCTTCATTTGAAAAAATGTCTATAAGATAGTTAATCAATAATTGTGGTTTCTGATAAATGTTAACTATCTCTCCTTTTGCTTCTTTGTCTTCATATGTTAGTTTTCTCACAACAGCATCATAACTCAGTATTTGGCTATGACTCTTTTTGTCTACCCGATTAAAAATCATAGACATATGGCTATCATCTTTTGCCCAACTATCAATATGAATGAACTCACAATCATTTATAAATTGTTGATCTTCATTGTGAAGAAGATTTGGCTTTTCCCTGTAACATGAAATAGTAAAAGTTAAATTAACTTGTACATAAATAAATTTTTCAACATTAATCAAATATACATTTTAAACATATTACCATGTAAGCTGCATCCTTGAATTTGTTTTCCCCTTGAAGCTTGACAATATCATTGCCAATTGTGTGTCTGAATGAAATGTCACAAATCTCCATAATGGTGATGGCGTGACTTCTACAAATCCCGCAACCACTTTACTAAAAGCTTGATAAGTATAAGGGTCACTATCATAGTCAATGTTTGGAATATTGAAACCATGGGGAATATCTGCAATGACTAGGGCATAATCCCTTTTAGGTATGAGTTTAGCAATGTCTTCACAGTCGCCTTGTATTACTTGATATTGAATAGTGTCTAGCCCATTCCAAATGAAATGATTAAGAGTTGGATCAAGTTGAATATCCTTAATACGTTGCTTCCTCAGTCTTTCGATATTTATCTTTTCGATAAAGGTTTTGAAACTATCTGGCACTCCATTATCATCCTTCCTCATCTTTTATAAAATAAACAAATATATGTGTAAGTTATAAATTTAAAATAGTACACAGGTGAATAAAAATGAATGTATAAATCAAGATACCTTTTTAAATGCAAGATAAAAAAAATTTAATGTTGATGTAGAACTTGAATCTGGATAGTTGCGTACGACATCATCCCAACTATCTTCATTCAACAATCTAACCATTTGTTCTTGAATTTTCATGTAAACTTTGTGACTGCATAGATAAAGTAAAAAAAAGTTAATATAATGATATGTATAACAAATACTACCAAGAACAACATGTTTTATTTAAAATATAATTATAATCTAGAAATAAATAAGAATATTTCAAGAAACTTCTTTTGAAATTCTTCAGACATTTCCTCCAATGATAATTCCCCTAACCTCACACGAGATAATATTGTTTTGACAATTTTCTCATCTTTCACTCCTTGCATCGCCCTCCAAGGTGTGATAGTCATATCGTCTGGAAGATGCTTCATTTCAGGAGCTAATTTACTATTGCCACATATGAATGGCTTAGACTTTTTGACCTTCTGGTTTTTAATGGCAATGTCTTCCCACATGCCAAAAATCTCATCAATCAACCTCCAAACATCTCCAGTTCTAAATGCCAATTGGAAAATGTTATCAACACCTCTGAATAAATCACTATGTTTGTTGCCCTTTCCACCTTTTGAATTGGTTTTCTCTTCAATTTGATATCCTATTTCCATACAACATTCCTTTCGGAACTCTGCAGTAACTTTTGTCCTATCCCCACCACATTTTTCTTCTAATTCACTATGAATAAATCTAACCCTTTGGATGAAAGTCATAGACATCCTATATTCATTATCTGAATTATGATCCCATGCCACTAACTTTGCTTCTGTATCAGATAAACCAGCGTAAATGATACATTTCATTGTTTCAAAATGTGGGTTATTAGGATATTCCTCCATCAATTGTCTTTGAGCTTCTACAGAATGGTTCCCCCCAAGCACATAATAATTGTATTCAAAACATTTTGACTTATCAAATGCTTCTTTGTTGGGAACTTGAAGTGGATCAACAAGAAGCACATAACTGACCACATGAGCATATGGATTGTACCTCATCAATGTCTTCAAGTTGTGAACATGCAGATGATGTGGCTTTCTAACTTGATATTGACATTGTCCTTCACTTGCTTTATAGGTTTGCCTGACATTAAGCTGAAATGTGCGACCACCATCAATTAAGTTTCTCTTTGTCAAATTCTCTCGAATGACATTTTGTTTTGTTTTGATAATGCCATCTTCTAAATCAGCTCTTGGTGTAATGATTTCTCTGCTTTCTTTTGAAGTTTCACTAGGTTCTTGACTGCTGGTAATGACTGCTTCAAAATCATCAACTCTACTTTTCTTGGTCATAACATTCCCACCAGAGTTATTCTTGGGCATTGTTACTTTTGGATTTTTATGGCTCTTCTCAGTTCCAATGTCATCTTCAGTAATGACAACATATGTTTCATCGTCAATTTCAACTTCATCGTTCTCAAAAGTAACTTGTTTACCCTTGCTAGATTTATCCACCAGAGACCTTTTTTTCTGATTCTTTGGATGTAGTTTTGTAGCATTATCAATTACTTCATTTTTCCTTTTTTCCATATTTTCTTCTGACACTGAGTAAAAACTGCTGACAACTTTCATGATATCATTCTCAATGAAATGAATGCCTCCCAACCTAATTGAACAACTTTCAACGAAATTCTGCCAAACAAAATATCATATGTCAATAAAAAACAAAGTTAAAAACTATAGTGAGACACTTTAAAAAATGCAAAATAAAAATATAAATAATAATACTTACGATGTTTTATGTCATCTCATTTACGATATGACTACACAACTTTGTAGATACCTCGTTCGTGTCATACAATGAATATGATAGTTGGTATTTAACCCTTTCATGTGACTTGGGAGCTTTTGTAAGTACGTAAACAACTTCAGTGTTCGGTACCGAACACATATCTACGACTCTTCCCATCACCTCAAAAATTCCACTATCATTCGATATATCGATATATAGATATATATTCACATTTGCACTTTCTCTTTCTTTCACATACCACATTCTTGATGGAAATTTCACCTCTTTCGAATTCTTCCAGTCTGAAATCATATTCTTATCACTTGACGCACTTGATAGATTTGTAGCCATGAGCTCAGGTGGAGTTCGTTCACCAACGTTTCTTTTAGATGCACCTTTATGAGTCTTTGGTCCAGAAAGATTCACTAAAATTCTCTTTGATGCCATTTTCCTGAAAAATAGAAACACATAAATCAGTAAATAATAAAAACATATTGACTTAAACTAACAACGAAAACATATCATAAATTTTAATCAACAATCGTCCCCCGCCCGACGACCTCACCCACCCGCCCGCCTCACCCGAACCCCCCTCCGCTTGGGCCCCCAGGCCTATGGTAGTCTTCCAACCGTGTCCGGCGAGGTGTGGCACCACCGTATACTTTCTTTTTAATAATACTTGCACACATGGACTACGCCTTCCCACATTAATATACTTAATTCTTCTTTCTCAATTAAGTAAAATGCGTTAATCTTCATACATGTGCATAACCAATATGCAATGAAACTGTGAACATAACAATTGTACACAATTATATAGGGAGGGGCAACTCCCGAACGAGTCCGCCCAATAATAATATATTATGAACACTTTCAATAATACATCACACAAGTGTGCCCGGCTAGAATCCAAGGTCAACACTTAGAATTATTTACAACAAGGCAAGACAACCTTTTTACAATCCAATCCCAACCTCTCTTGGTAGGAGCGTGCTTACCCGAGCCACCAGAACTCCTCCAATTCGATCCCGCACCAAACTGCCTTTTACCGTGTACCGTTGTCCCACAAACAGTCCCTTGGTAAAAATGCACACTTCTCTTATGCGCATGAGAGATCCGCACTTCTTGTTGCGTCGTCTTTACCTCTAGATCGAATGTAGAGAGAGAGCGAAGTGCTTGATGCCAAATGAGGCTCTGCGCACTTGTATTTATACACTAGCCTGCCATAAGGTGAAGGGGTGTCATCTCCAAAACCGACCCCCTATTTTAATTTTACAAACCCCTGCCTTAACATTTTCGTAGGTCGACCTTTGCCCATGGCAAGGCCTCCCCTACGCCAAGTATAAGGCTTCGGCCTTCCTTTACATTTCGCATTATTTTCCAAGTGTTCCAATGAACGTCGCATTGCTCTCGCACTGTTCGTCGCATTGCTGTTCACTGTTCGTCTCATTGCTGGGTCGCCCGCCCGGGTCGCCTAGCCCATCGTGCACGGGTCGCCCGCCGGGGCGCCTGCCCATCGCCCGCGGGTCGCCCGCCAGGGTCGCCCGTTTACCGTGTCTGCCAACTCGCCGCGTTCGTCTGCCAGGTCCCCGTGCACCTCCGCGCCCGCACCAGCTCGTCGCGCTGTCTTCCAGGTCGTCGTGCTCGCCCGCGCCCACGCCAGCTCGTCGCACTGTTTCACCGGGTCGCCATGCACACCCGAGCCCGCTCCAGCTCGTCTGCCCATCAGGTCGTCGTTCACGCCTGTGCCCACTCTAGCTCGTCTGCCCACCGGGTCGCCGTGCATGCCCGCGCCCGCTCAAGCTCGTCCGCCCGCTGGGTCGCCATGCACGCCTGCGCCTGTTCCAGCTCGTCCGCCCGTCGTGCCCGGGTCGCCCAGGGGTCGCCCGCCCGGGTTGCCCACGGGTTGATTTGTTGTCCAATCGCCAAGTGAAGAGGTTTCACCCGTCGTGCTCTTGCCCAAGTTGTGAGGGCATTACACTCTCCTCCACCCGAAAACGTTGTTGTCCCGACAACACACCATCCTGACAACTCTTTGCCAAGATCGTTATCAGCCATGATGTAGACCCCTCCATATACGGCAAACATCACTGCAACATATTTAAGGTCTCATCTCCATCATGTCATCTCCATGTGCAAACTGCCCATGTATATCAACAAGTGTTGCACATCCTAGCCATGTGCCAACACCCATCTCCACGATCCCATGCTCAGGTCCATGGAAACCCCATCTTTCTACAGCATGTCATGATCATCATACCTGCTCAACCATGTTTGAGGGCTCACTGCCATGAGCAGCTTAACAATGAGCCCCATCTTCTATGTCATCTAAGAAGATGTGGAGGGAGAAGAGCCTGAAGGCTCTCCCTCACTAATCAGCTCAATCCATCTGTCAGGATCCTCAACCTCCATTCTTTGTAGATATGCTTCCCGATCTTCCTTCTGGATATTTGGCCCCACATATATCTCATCATCATCGTCCTCCACCAGCTCTAGCCTTCTTGACAAGTCCAAGATGCTATCCGAAAGTGATCGGATGACCAATGACTGCTCCGCAAGCTTTGCCTCCACCTTAGACAACCGCTTGTCCACTTTCTCCTTGTCCTCCATTTGCATTCCTCCTAACTTATGATCAGGTTTTGTAACACCAATGGTTGGAACACCAATGGGCACATCTTCCCTTCCATCATAAATGAAGAGTTTCCTCAAATGTGGTACAACCATAGCCTCAAACTGTTTCATGAACTCCATCCCTAATACTGCCTCATAGTCATCAATCCGCACTATAGTGAAGTCCACCTTTCCGGTCCATCCACCAAGCGTAGTGTCCACCTTTTCGGCCATACCAAGGATTGCCATCGGAGGAGAATTCACTGTCTTCATTTGTGCCTTCACTGGTACAAATTTCAGCCCAAGTCTCCTTGCAGTATCTTCACTCATAAAGTTATGTGAAGCCCCACTATCGACCATAGTGAGTACATCGGCATCACCAATCTTCATCTGAACATACTCCAACCTGTTTCTTTCTGGATCTCTTCTAGAAACTACTTCTGTAGTAGCAGCGGCACCAAGTATCTGCATCATCCCTACAGAAGCATTGTCATCCTCATCAAGTTGTGTAACAGCGGCCAACTTTGGTTTAGAGGGGCAATTCTTCACCACATGTGGCCCTGCACATATCCAACACTTCAAAGGCTTTTTTTCTTTCGGGCTATCATCTGATTTCGGAGCATCCTCCCTCTTTTTTTCTTTTCGCTTGTCGGACTTCTTTTTCTCATTAGAAGTCTCATCGTAGTGGTCCACCAACCTGTCAACCGCAGCAAAAGCTTCTTCAAGTGTTCTAATCTTCTTCCTCTTCACCTCATTGCGTGCCCAAGGCTTCAACCCAATAATAAAGTTGAACACCTTGTCCCTTTCCGCCATGTCGGGAAGTTCCAGAGCTGCACTTGAGAACTCTCGCTGGTATGCTTGTAGGCTTCCGGTTTGTTTGATGAACTTGATCTTAATCCTTGCTTCCCATGTTTCATCCTGAGGATTGAAATGGATCTGCAAAGCTTTCTTCATATCATCCCACAAAGTGATGTCATCAGCATTACCATTGATAATTTGATCCACCCTCCTTCGCCACCACATCTTGGCATCATTTGTCAGGAATTGAGTGGCCACCTTGACTTGTGTCTCCCCATCAGGTAGACTCAACCGTTCCAAGTACTGCTCCATGTCCCACAAGAAGTTTCCAAGAGTCTTTGCACTCCTTGTACCATCATAAGATTCCGGTTCTTCGACTTTCACATGAGGCACTCCTCCACCTGAGTTATGTCTCATGGCCCTCTTCAATACCGCAATCTCGTCCTTGGCTTGATCGAGATTTTTATTTACCTTGTCAAGAGTTCCTTTCAAGTTCACGATCTCTGCAAGGCCCTGATCTCTTGATTCTTTGACCTCCTTGACCCTTACTTCAAGTTGTGTACACATAAGATCGGTGTACTCATACTGTGTCTTGAGCTCATCATGTTGTGCACGAAGTTCTTCAAGCTCTTCCCTGACCTTTGAGATGGCTTCTCGCTCTTTAGCAAGCGAGTCCACATCTTGGTTCCATGAATTCTCCAAAATCTCCATTCTTTCAACCACCTTCTCCATGAACCCAAGAGTAGTATCCTTCACGGTGTCCTTCATTGTATGACTAGACCCAGTTTGAGAGTTAGTTGCCATCTTCTTCCGTGACCTAGTCTCAACCATTCATTGGCTTCCCTAAGTCACCTGTAAGATCATGCAGATTCACCTTCAATTTCAACCAAGACAATCTTGTCTAAGTCTTCACGAGAAACCCTGCTCTGATACCACCTGTCACGCCCCCAGGCCTACGGTAGTCTTCCAACCGTGTCCGGCGAGGTGCGGCACCACCATGTACTTTGTTTTTAATAATACTTCCACACATGGACTACGCCTTCCCACATTAATATACTTAATTCTTCTTTCTCAATTAAGTAAAATGCGTTAATCTTCATACATGTTCATAACCAATATGCAATGAAACCGTGAACATAACAATTGTACACAATTATATAGGGAGGGGAAACTCTCGAACGAGTCCGCCCAATAATAATATATTATGAACACTTTCAATAATACATCACACAAGTGTGCCCGGCTAGAATCCAAGGCCAACACTTAGAATTATTTATAACAAGCAAGACAACCTTTTTACAATCCAATGCCAACCTCTCTTGGTAGGAGCGTGCTCACTCGAGCCACCAGAACTCCTCCAATTCGATCCCGCACCAAACTACCTTTTACCGTGTACCGTTGTCCCACAAACAGTCCCTTGGTAAAACTGCACACTTCTCTTATGCGCATGAGAGATGCGCACTTCTTGCTGCGTCCTCTTTACCTCTAGATCGAATGTAGAGAGAGAGCGAAGTGCTTGATGCCAAATGAGGCTCTGCGCAGTTGTATTTATAGACTAGCCTGCCATAAGGTGAAGGGGTTTCATCTCCAAAACCGACCCCATATTTTAATTTTACAAACCCCTGCCTTAACATTTTCGTAGGTCGGCCTTTGCCCATGACAAGGCCTCCCCTACGCCAAGTATAAGGCTTCGGCCTTCCTTTACATTTCGCATTATTTGCCAAGTGTTCCAATGAACGTCGCATTGTTGTTGCACTGTTCGTTGCATTGCTGTTCACTGTTCGTCGCATTGCCGGGTCGCCCTGCCCATCGTACAC
The DNA here is from genome assembly GCA_031772625.1 of Pinus tabuliformis. Classification (NCBI taxonomy): domain Eukaryota; kingdom Viridiplantae; phylum Streptophyta; class Pinopsida; order Pinales; family Pinaceae; genus Pinus; species Pinus tabuliformis. The sequence goes on from CM062806.1 coordinate 655,827,262, forward strand.
GGGTCGCCCGCCAGGGCGCCCGCCCATCGCTCGTGGGTCGCCCGCTCGGGTCGCCCGTTTACCGTGTCTGCCAACTCGCCGCGTTCGTCTGCCGGGTCCCCGTGCACCTCCGCGACCGCACCAGCTCGTCGCGCTATCTTCTGGGTCGTCGTGCCTGCCCGCGTCCACGCCAGCTCGTCACACTGTTTCACTGGGTCGCCGTGCACGCCCGCGCCCGCTCCAGCTTGTCTGCCCGCCGGGTCGTCATGCACGCCCGCGCCCGCTCTAGCTCGTCTGCCCACCGGGTCGCCGTGCACGCCCGCGCCCGCTCCAGCTCGTCTGCCCGCCGGGTCGCCGTGCACGCCCGCGCCCGCTCCAGCTCGTCCGCCCGCCGGGTCGCCGTTCATGCCCGCGCCTGTTCCAGCTCGTTCGCCCGTCGTGCCCAGGTCGCCCATGGGTTGATTTTTTGTCCAATCGCCGAGTGAAGAGGTTTTGCCCGTCACGCTCTTGCCCAAGTTGCGAGGGCGTTACACTACCTGCCGGGCGAGGGCGCGGGCAGCCCGGGTGGCGCCTGCACGAGGGTGCCCTCCCTCGTGCAGGCGCCACCTGGGCCACCCACACCCATGCCCGGTACGCAGGGTAGCCCTGCCTGCCGGGCGAGGGCGCAGGCGGCCAGGGTGGCGCCTGCACGAGGACGCCCCCCCTCGTGCAGGCACCACCGGGGCCGCCCGCGCCCTCGCCCAGCAGGCAGGGCGACCCTGCCTGCCGGGCGAGGGCGCAGGTGGCGCCTGCACGAGGGCGCCCCGCCTCGTGCAGGCGCCACCCGGGCCGCCCGCGCCCTCGCCCGGCAGGCAGGGAGATTCCTAGAATCGCCCTGCCTGCCGGCGAGGGCGCGGGCAGCCCGGCAGGCACTTGCACGAGGGTGCCCAATGTCGTGCAGGCGCCACCCGGGCCGCCCGCGCCCTCGCCCGGCAGGGCGATTCCGGGAATCGCCCTGCCTGCTGAGCGAGGGCGCGGGCGGCCCGGGTGGTGCCTGCACGATGGCGCCCCCCCACGTGCAGGAGCCACCCAGGCTGCCGCGCCCTCGCCCGGTAGGCAGGGCGATTCCGGGAATCGCCCTGCCTGCCGGGCAAGGGGGGCGGCCAGGGTGGCGCCTGCACGGGGGCGCCCTCCCTCGTGCAGGCACCACCCAGGCCGCCCGCGCCCTTGCCCGGCAGGCAGGGTCGCCCTGCCTGCCGGGCGAGGGCGCGGGCGGCCCGGGGTGCCGCCCAACCTCGTGCAAGCGCCACCCAAGCCGCCTGCGCCCTCGCCCGACACGCAGGGCGACCCTGCCTGCTGGGCGAGGGCGCAGGCAGCCTGGGTGGCGCCTGCACGAGGGCGCCCAACCTCGTACACACGCCACCCGGGCGGCCCGCGCCCTCGCCCGGCAGGCAGGGCGATTCCGGTAATCGCCCTGCCTACCGGACAAGGCCACAGCCGGCCTGGGTGGCGCCTGCACGAGTGCGCCCCCCCTCGTGCAGGCGCCACCTGGGCCGTCCGTGCCCTCGCCCGCGACCCTGCCTGCCGGGCAAGGGCGGGGGCGGCCCAGGTGGCACCTGCATGAGGGCGCCCAACCTCGTGCAAGTGCCACTCGGCCCGCCCGCGCCCTCGCCCGGTAGGCAAGCCGACCCTGCCTGCCAGGCGAGGGCGCGGGTGGCCCGGGTGGCGATTGCACGAGGGCGCCCCTCCTCGTGCAGGCGCCACCTGGGCCGCCCGCGCCGTCGCCCGGCAGGCAGGGCGATTCCTGCCTGCCGGGCGAGGGCGTGGGCGGCTCGGGTGGCGCCTACAAGGGGGGCGCCCTCCCTTGTGCAGGCGCCACCCGAGCCGCCCGCAGCCTCGCCCGGCTGGTAGGGAGATTCCGGGAATCGCCCTGCCTACCGGGCGAGGGTGCGGGCGGCCCGGGTGGCGCGTGCACGAGGGCGCCCCTCTTGCCACCCGATTCCGGGAATCGCCCTGCCTGCCGGGCGATGGCGCGAGCGGCCCGGGTGGCGCCTGCGGGAGGAAGCTTGTCACGCCCCCAGGCCTACGGTAGTCTTCCAACCATGTCCGGCGAGGTGCAGCACCACCATACACTTTCTTTTTAACAATACTCGTGCACATGGACTATGCCTTTCCACGTTAACATACTTAGTTTGTTTTTCTCAACCGAGTAAAAATGCATTAACCTTTATACTTAATGAAGCCCATACACATTCATTAACCAATATGCAATTAAGCCAAGAACATAACAATTGCACACAAGTATAAAGGGAGGGGCAACTCCCGAACAAGTCTGCCCGATAAGAATATATTATGATAATCTTCAATATTACATCAACAAGTGTGCTTGGCAAAGTCCAAGCCAACACTTAGCAATATTTACAACAAGGCATAAGACAACCTTCTACATACACATTTGTGCACCTTTGCCCAAGAGCGGGTACCCACACGGGTCACCAAGATGCTCACACAATCCTACACAAATTCCATGTACAGAACCTCCTCAACCGTGATAAACCTTCACATAATCCAATCCAAAACATGCGAGACTTTCTTATCTTTCATGTGCATGAGGAATGCACATATCCTTAAGACCTTCGCACTTTTTCTTGTCCTTATGCGAAGACACTCCAAGAGAAGTTCGATGCCTCAAATGAAGTTTCATCATCTCATACTTATATGCTTCATCGTATGTGTTAGTGGGGTATGTAGCCCCATGGCCGACCCCCATATTATCACACATATGCCCATACATAAGTCATGTTGGCCTACTACCATGTGTAAAGCGCACACACATGGGTATAAACATTCGTTCCATTCCATTAATACATACGCTCTCTTTATATGTTTTAAGGGGGGTGCATCACTCACGGCTGACCCCATTATTTACATATAAGCCCACGTATATATATATTATGCTTTATTCTTTTTATCATTCGCTTATATTTATATGTTACTTAACACATGCGTATAAGCCTCCATAATACATGTTTTATGTGCATTAATATATGAACTCATCACTTAGCCATATTCGGCCTAAGTGCCTTTCGTCACATATTTTGTCACACAGTTTGTCGCATTGCTGCCCGGTCGCTGTGAAGGGCCGCCCGCCCAGGTCGCCCTTCCTTCGCACTCGCTGTCCGCTGCTCGAACCGCGCCCGCCTATGTTGTATCGCGCCCGCCTTTGTCGAACCGTGCCCGCGTCCAACCATGCTGTCCACCGCATCGTTTGTCGCTCGGGCCGCCCGCCCATCGGGCGCGGGTCGCCCACGGGTCGCCCGCCCATCGTGCGCGGGTCGCCCACGGGTCGCCCGTTAAACCATCGCACTGGCTCGTCGGGTGGCCGCACCCGCATATCAACTCGCTGCCCATCCGCAGCTCGGGTGACCGCACCTCAGTTTGCCGTGCCTAATCGCCAGCTCTGGTGACTGCACCTCAGCTCGCCGTGCCTAACCGCCGGCTCATCGGCTCGCCAGGTGACCGCACCTGCAGCTCGGCTCGTCGTGCCCATCGCACATCAACTCGTCAGGCCGCCCGCCCATCGTGCAAAGGCGCCCGCCCGGGTCGTGCCCACTGCCCAACCGCCATGTGAAGGGGCGCTCGCTCGTCGCGCACCTGCCCGAGTCGCGAGGGCCTTACAGCGCCCCTCGTCCAGGCGCCACCCGGGCCGCCCGCGCCCTCGCTTGGCAGGCAGGGCGATTCCAGGAATCGCCCTGCCTGCCGGGCGAGGGCACGGGCGGCCCGGGTGGCGCCTGCACGAGGGCGCCCCCCCTCGTGCAGGCGCCACCCGGGCCACCCGCGCCCTCGCCCGACTGGCAGGGCGATTCCGGGAATCGCCCTGCCTGCCAGGCGAGGGCGCGGGCGGCCCGGGTGGCGCCTTCTCGAGGGCGCCTGTAAGGCCTTCAAGTCTCGGGCAGGCGTGCACGATGGGCGGGTGCCCCGTGCACGACGACGGGTGCTCCTTGGCACGACGACGGGCACGTTTTGGCACGACGACGGGCAGTGCAACGAGTGGATGGGCGAACCTCTGACACTTGCGCGGACCCAACAATGGGCGGACCCAACGATGGGCGGACTCAGCGATGGTTGGGCGACCCGTGCACGGTAGGCGGGCGACTCGTGGGCGCGGTCATACTACAGGCGAGTTGGTATGCGGACACGGTGCAGCAGATGGGCGAGCTAGTGCGGCAGACCGACGAGCTGTGGTGCGGTGAACATACGAGCCATGAGTGCGATGAAAAGAAATGTATGTGCGACAGCATGGAAGGACGCACAAAGGCTTAAGTCAACAATGCGATGGAATAAGGGCGGCTTATACCATGCATTGGAGGAAACTTGCATAAGGCGAGGCTGACATGTAAATATGTGCTTATGGGCGTTGAACGAAGGATATGGGGGTTCAGCCTTAAGGCTGAACACCCCTCTTCAAACGAGCGCATGAGCATATGTTAATGGAGGTTGTACGCATATGTGGGGTTAATTAAATAAAATATAATTTAACATTTATACGTGGCCTTATATGTATAATGGGGTCGGCCATGAGTAATGCACCCCCATTAAAACATAAGAAGAACGTATATGCGATGGATAAAGTGAAGCCGACGTGTTAATATGTATGTTTGTGGGCGTATGTGGCAAATATGGGGGTCGGCCAAGGGCTGTAAACCCCTCTTAAGAGCATACGTTGGAGCATATAAATAAGAGGACATGAAACTTCATTTTGACCATCACTCTTCGTTCAAGTCTCCTCACATAAGACAAAGGGAAAAGTGCGAAGGTTCTTAGAGGAAATGCGCATTCCTCATGCGCATAAGGAAGAAGAGGATTTCGCATATTCTTGGATTAGTTTGTGTGAAGATTGGCACATTGAGGGAGATTTGGTACACGGTCTTGGTGCAGAATTGCATGAGTGTCTTGGTGACCCGGGTGGGTACCCGCTCATAGGCAAAGGTGCATAATGGTGTATGTATAAGGCTTCTCATGCCTTGTTGTAATATTGTAAAAGATTCTAAGTGTTGGCCGAGGACTTTGCCCGGCACACTTGTATGTTGATGTATTATTGAAGGTTCATAATATATTATTCGGGCGAACTTGTTCGGGAGTTGCCCCTCCCATTCTACATGGTTGTTTGCAATTGTTATTCGGTTTAATTGCATATGAAAATGCTAAAGAATGGTTTATGATGAATTATGAAGATTAATGTTTCAAAATGGTTATAAGATAACAGTTAAAGCATGTTTATATCGATTAAGGCGTAGTCCATATGTATAAGTATTAACGAAAAAGAACGTACACACGGTGGTGCCGCACCCTGCCGGGCACGGAAAAAAATTGTCGTAGGCTTGGGGGCGTGACAAGTGGTATCAGAGCTCGGTTGGAGCTGTGAGCAGGGTTGCTCATGGAGACTTGAACAAGGTTCAAGTG